>JH153151.1:205515-228929 GCA_000226015.1 Mnemiopsis leidyi
CTTACCTAAACGTAACGGAGATAGAGTTACAGTTACACGTGGACACGAACATTGTAATAACTTCTTACCTAAACGTAACGGAGATAGAGTTACAGTTACACGATGACACGAACGTTTCCTGGTATTGGTCACCTGACCAGTCTTCCCCCATCACTTGTTCGTAGATATCTTGTCGTACCTGGGGGAACGGTTACTTTTATTGTCCTATTCATCACGTTCTTTTCTCATCACGGCCTGTTTTATAAATAAAGGATAAATCCTAATATCCTAATTTTTATAACATGCTACAGTCATGCATATTATCAACGCTAGTTAATAAACTGTATCACTAAAAAGAATGTTTAATGAGAGCTTAAGTGCTATCATCCTAATTCAGTGCCCAAAGATGGTTATGGGATATTAAACTTGTAAAACTTCAAAGTGCAAGATCCACAACAAACCATGCTGGCAGTAGGTAAATGTAAGTCCTGTCCCGGGACAGTGGGTAAGTGTACACTCCTCTTTGAGTGGGGCGGCTTGTGGAACACCCCAACTCGATCCAACATGGTGATGTCGCAGATCAGAGACAAGTTCCCTATGTCCAGCTGACAGTTTGTTCGGTATTCCTCGTTCTGGAATGTTTCTTGTTTACGTCACGTGATGAAATTGTAACGCGTCGTAAGGTCACGTGATAGCATATGGAACATGACGTCACGTTGAGATCATGTGGAGTGTTTTGGTCGACAACTAAGCAATGCTTACTGCGGTTGAAGATTTGAAGATGAGGTTAAGCGCAGGGGTGGTAGGATGGTATATCGAGCCGGTCATTGCTCGCGTTTCTCTCTGATCTAATAACAGCACCTGAAATGGAACTTTCTGGTTATTTTAGTCGTTTAAACTTGGTGAAAATATCGTATGGTATAACATTTGAGATCGTGAAGAATCAGCGTTAAGGACGTCAAATATCAGATTTTCGAAGCTGCAAATCAAATAATATCTATTTGTCTTGTATCACTAAATATAGTGCATAACAATAACAGAAGGAATTACAGATTTGGCATGAAACGTCGAACGAAATCGTACAAAATACAAATATGTGACAGCCAGCACCTCACATGACTTCAACAAATCCAAAATGCTCGCGATCGCGAAAATGACGCGTAAGCTAAATTTCTAAGCGAGTGCAGTACACCGTGAAAATGTTGCTGCGGACTCCGTTGAACAAAACGATAACAACGCTTAGGGGACCGATATCGTCCATGAAACCACGAGGCTCAGCGTTAGCCCTTGAGGTCAATCTAGCCTCCAACTATAATCTATACTCCTATTGAAATATCAGATACATTTTGTACCGACACAACAAAACATTGACTGTCCTACAAACTGTTTACCGGTTGAATGTTTGGTGTTGCGAGATTAGTTTCGGTCAGTGAGCTGAACAGTGCCTCTTCTATCTCGCATCTCACTACAGACAGTGCTGCACTTGTGTCTATCTGGAATGTTAAATATGTGAGATTAATTCGGTTGTTATGGTAGATTGTTGAGATATGAAATACCATGGTGTCAAAAATCATTTTCGGGTTAATATCTTAAAGCCGGTTTTTATTTTGTTGTATTAAATCAAGATGTTACTGCTAATGTTCCTTAAAGCTTAATAGAAGCCAAATTAGAATTCTAAGGATGCCTGAGTAATTTATGCGCTTTAAATGACCCTGTTCATAGTAAGATTTAAAATTCTTCAAAGCTTTTTCATAATCATAATCATAATCATAATGAATTGGAGAACTTTAGTCGAAACTACAAAGTTCAAGTTTGTGGCAGTGAAAAAATTTGATAAGATTCCAATTTAAAAGCACTTTGCCAAAATTTAAATATAATTGGGACCAAATTTGTGTCCTGAAATAAAAATATATTGTCAAAATCAATCATTATCAAAACTTACATGCTGAGTACTGGTCATTAGTTCCAGTCTGAAACTAGTGTTGACTGACACCAGAAATAGGTGATCATGGGGACACACCTGAATAGGAAACTATTAAATAGCTGCTTAATTTTGTATAATTATCGTTAATAATTAGCCAATAGTCAATGTTTAATAGTTTCTGTAAATTTCACCTTGTTGAGGGCACTCCTAATTGTAGCTGCATCGTTTTCATATTTGTTTGTCACTTTGTCAGCAACCTGAAATATAATTGTTGCTTTGTCAGCAACATGGTTTAGAATTGTCACTTAGTAGGCAACTCAAAGTAAAAACATCCTTAATGTAAATCTTTATAATAAAGCAGATGACATTAAAAACTCCGCGTTTTTGCATAAACAAGATATGGACAGTAGACAAATGGAAAACAAAAAGAAACTTAATTAAATTGTCATGTGACCAACGTTACCTCAGCAAAGTACTTAGAAGACAAAGTGACCATGGGCTGTGACATGTCACCGTTAACACTGACGTTAGTTAAGTTCTGGTGTAGAAGTGTAACGGCAATGTACCGTACATTTAACTGTACCTGCGGTAAAACTGTGTAACGTTCTGATGTAGCAGTGTAACGGCAATGTACCGTACATTTAACTGTACCTGCGGTAAAACTGTGTTACGTTGTGTCTTTTTTCTTAGATGTTACATATTGTGTTACACGGTACATAATGCAGTGTAGCATTTTTACAATATAACAATGTTACAGTGTTACGATAAATTACAATGTTGAAATGTCAAATAATTCTCATTTTCAGACACTATCGCAGATTCTTGACGTACATAAAAACACAGTATTATTGAGATAAGAAACAAAAACTCCTACCACAATCTGATCCTCCATAAGTTCACTGTGTTTCTGTTGTTTCTGTGTGATTCTGTGAGAACTGGTGTGCAGAATCGGCTTATCTGCTGTTCCTCCCAGCGGTATGCTCTGATGTTGTCGTAAGTTAGTTAGTTACATATTTCTTAGTTACAAATTAGTTCCCTAAGTGAGATATCCAAATTATTCATTAGAGTAAATGAATATGAACGTGTCAAATTGAAATATCTAACAAATAGTTTCCTTAAAAACGGATTTTCAAGTCTACATAGAAAATCAACTAAGTTATTAAATTTGGAGAATGAGCCTTAATAACCACTAGCTGCTAAAAGAGATTAAGTTAGTCGTCTAAAAGTTAGTTGTTTAAGGCTCTACTGACGATCTGGTTCACCTAATTAGTAATTACACTAGCTGGTTCATCTAACTATCTAATTACACTAAAAAACCCCAATCAACTCACATACAACATTGACCTGCATATCGGTATCCAGGGGAGGTAAGTCCAGGTTAGGAAAGGGAGCAGGTCCTGAGTTCATGGAGTAGAAAAAGTCACTTTCGTAACCGTCTCCCGACATTCCTCTACCCTGAAGTAAAGTGTATTTTGTAGTGTTGTACAATATCTATTGTCTCAAATATTTGTGGTATTTAAAATGATGGAGACGAAACGTCTAACAACATGTTCTTTTACTCAAAAGAAGACAGTGAAATGATGGCGATATGTGAGAACGGAATACATAAACTCATCGATTGACCAGCACTAAAGACTTAACGCATAGGTATCTACTCCTATGTAAACTTTTTTTCAGAAAAAAACGCCAATTTTGGGCCGATCAGAATCCCGTCAGCAGTGAACGTGAGGCGGCAATGGTCGTAATTTGACAGTACAATGGCAGTACAATGGCACAAGTTACGTTGTTATATAAAAACTTGAAAGTTTAAAAACCCCAAAGATCTCTATATGGCAAAGCATATAACATAAATGATGTGATCTGTTTGTGTCTGCCAGCCACGGAGAACGTGCCGCTCATATCACGCCATTTTACAATGATCTGATCTTTTATCAGAAACAAAACATCACTCCAATATATTATATAATAGTTTAAGGATCATAACATATCGTGATAATTTTACAAATCATTTTCAATCAGAACTTTTGCGACGACACTGTCGAAATTTCTTTGCCGCAGTACTACCGTATAACTGCCGCAGTACTACCAGCGTGCTGCCACTGTGCTGCCAAACTGTGCTGCCGCAGTACTGCCAGTGTGCTGCCAGTGTGCTGCCAGCGTGCTGCCACTGTGCTGCCACTGTGCTGCCACT
Organism: Mnemiopsis leidyi; assembly: GCA_000226015.1. Taxonomy (NCBI): domain Eukaryota; kingdom Metazoa; phylum Ctenophora; class Tentaculata; order Lobata; family Bolinopsidae; genus Mnemiopsis; species Mnemiopsis leidyi. Next base: position 209,610 of record JH153151.1, read on the forward strand.
GTGCTGCCAGTGTGCTGCCAGTGTGCTGCCAGTGTGCTGCCAGTGTGCTGCCACACTACTACCAATGTGCTGCCACTGTGCTGCCACTGTGCTGCCACACTACTACCAATGTGCTGCCACGGCACTGCCACACTTGTGCCGCCGTATTCTGATTTACGGCTCAATTTTGAATTTAAAAAGGCAGAAAGCCAAAAACTAATTCAAATTTCTGAAAGCAAAAAAACCAAACACACCCAAAAAACCAATGCCAATGTTTAACTTAAAGAAAAATTTCGAATTAAGAAAGGCCTGTACTTACTAAACTGCATAGCAATTAGTGATTGCAATTCTTTTCGGAAAAATTACGACAAAGAATCGCCTGATTTCAGTAACGTCTAGGATTAATAATTGTTTTTATCTCAATTAGTCATGTGAACTGAATGAAATTCCTGATGCTGGCGGCTATTTCCTTACACCAATATTAAAAGGCATAACAGTATAACACAAAAGTGCTAAATTCATTAATTTGTTCTTGGATTCAAAATAACAATTTGAAATCACGAAATATCAGTCACACGTATCTTCAGTCACATAAACGTGACCAAATACCTAAATCAATATCGTGGTGCCTCCTCTCTTATGCTCAATTCAAAGAGGGTACATTGTTTAAACTATAGTTAACACAAAGAAACGATGAACCAAGATCTGATACCCAGTATTTCATGAGTAACGTCCTGATCTATTTGGGTTAGTTAGGCGATGAAAAAGTCTTTACAGTTATTCGAATTTTGTTTCATTGTTTTTGCCTAGCTCTTAAAATTCACACAGTAAGCTATTAGCACGGTAGCGTAGGTAATATGGAATCCACCATAAGGACTGCTGATGAAGATCATACAAATCAGATAGAGCAAGAAACGGTAACTAAAACCAATTCGGCAACTTGGACAAAGATGGACAAACTTCTCCTTATTTTCATGGTGCTGATGCATCTAGGGGATGGTATAGAGGTATATTTACCAGGAGTAATTGGGCAACAAGTGTCATGTGACATAGAGCTATCTTCCTTCAAAGAGGGATTCCTGGATTGTATACAGTACTTTACGTTGGCGATTGCTACAGTGATATCAGGAATGCTAGCAGATAAGGTCGGTTGCAGAGTCCTGACTCTCCTCTCTCTATACATGAGTATTCTAAGTACCATCATGTCCGCAGTAGTGGGTACATTCCCCGCTCTGCTCCTCTCCAGATCTCTCATCGGTTTTTCTCTGGGACTCAACTGGTCGGTTCACTCCGTCTTGGTTTCCAGACTGATCTCAAGTAAGGAAGTTCTTGGTGAAATGATAGTGATATCTGGAATAATGGATGCGGTGGGAGGAGTATGGGCTGGAGTACTGGGATATTTCCTGCTGGACACAACCGGGTGGAGAGTCTTTATTGTCCTGACCTCACTGCCCGTGTTTATACCAGCTCTAATCATGCTCCATTGTGTCATTCAGGAAGAACCTGCTGAATGTTACAAAAAACTTGTCGTAGATAGGAAAGAGGAAGAAGAGGAGGAAGAAGAAGTCACCAACTTTGCTACCAGAACCTTCAAACTTAGCCTATTTGGTACGATATTCACATTCCAAGGTTGGGGCACCATCCTCCTCGTTCCGACCATGATCCAACTCTTGAAGATAAAGAATATCGGCACAAACACAGACTGTACTCTCACTTCTACCCAAGGAGCAGAACTTCTGCTTCTGGCCCTGGTCACGTCGGCTGCGATTCCCGGGAGACCCTTCATTCATTTCACCAAGAAATGGTTCAGTTTCCGGCAAACCCAGATAGTAGCTGCTCTGCTTAACCTGGTTAGTTTCATGGTCATGTTGTTACAAGATAGCTTTACCGGTGTCATCGTCACCAACTTCACCGTTAAACTACTGTACGGGAGCTCCAGTTTTGCATCATCTATCATCAAATACGACGAAAGGTACTTCGGAAAAAGAAGGTACGCTCTGGGGTGCAGTGTCTCCCGGGCAATGTGCCACCTAGGTGGGGCAGCAGGAATAGCCATCCTGGTCTTCACATCTGTGACTGTTGTTCAGGTGGTGTGTCTGGTGCTCAGCGTTCTGCAGATTGGGGTTGTGTTGTCTATGGTGGAGACAGATTCCTGTTTTTCCAGAAAAACTTAGCCTGAAAGGTCTACAGGAAATAGCAGGGTCAAGTGACGACTAATGGAAAAATGATTGAACTTGCGGTTATAGACTTGTAGAACTAAGTTAGCGGTTATAGACTTGTAGAACTAAGTTAGCTAGTAAGCTAGTACAAATTAATATTTTCGGTGTTGTATGATTTGAATGTGCTACCTTGGTAATCGGGAAAAGGAGGATTAGTGTAGAGTTTTATTCTTCGTAAATGAGAACTTAAGTACTGTAAGAAGCCTGTAGTTACTACTTTACTATACTGCATAGTGATGAAAATTCTTTTTGTTGTAAAAAGTAGACAAAGAATCGTCTGATTTCAGTAACGTTTGGGATTAAGAATTGCTTTTATCTCAATTAATTGATCTTACTGAAATTTCCAATACTGGCGGCTATCTCCTTACACAAAGACACATACCAGTATGACACAAACGTGCTACATTTATGAATCTGTTCTTGGCACCAAAATATTAATTTGAAATAACCAAATTTGACCAGTTACACGAAACTTCAGTTACATCAACTTTCAAAAGCCTAAATTATCATATTGGCGCCTCTTATCTGATAAAGCAAATTTTGATGCCCATGGCATCATTTCCTTATTCACGGTTCACTGGCAAGCACTCTATTGGCAAAGAAATACCAAAATCCGCCGATTTTGGTGTTGTAAATGTTTTTTGTGTGAGCACCCACTCCGAATTCCTCATGAAATAGTTGACATTTTAAAGTGATGAGGCAATCACGCCTTAATAAAAAATCTAGTAAAGAAAGGTATGCAGTCTTTGGAAGGGTACCACATTTTTTATCATATGACAGCGAAAAATAAGAATTAAATACGGCCAATTAATTAATATCATGCGACGGTTTGTGAACCCGTGAATGCTGTTATCTACACTATGTTACTCAGTAACGTGTTTGTAAGTAAGTAGTACCCTCAGGTGGGTAGAATGTAGTTCCTGTTCCAACTTGGCAAAGTCGTCGTTGCTCATCCTCTGGCACCTCAGTGGCGTTGCTTCTTTTCTGATGTCTGGAGGAGGCAAATGTTGATTGGATTGTCTGTTCTTTCGATATTTAGTGAAACCGCAGGTCTCCAAAAAACGATCAAGATTAAAGTTTAAAATTTAGAGCTAGAATTTGTTGGATACAACTAGATATAGCTAGATATAGCTTTCATGTCTTTAGATACAGCTAGATATAGCTTAAGACAGCTAGATATAGCAAGTTACAGCTAGATATAGCAAGTTATAGCTAGATATAGCAAGTAGCTAAATATAGCTGAAAGATAGACTAACCAGAGAGGGTTGTGTTGATACTCTGGATAAGATCTGACAATATGTGAACGTTATGGGGAGATAACATGGCGTGTATACTCCCAACGTTACACTCCATGTCCAGCTGCGGGGAGTAGTTAATTAGCTAATTAGTAAAGTAGTTAATTAGTAAACTAGTTAATTGTAAACTAACTAATTAGTAAACTAGCTAATGGTAAACTAGTTAATAGTAAACTAGTTAATTAGTAAACTAGCTGATTAATAATCTAGCTGATTAATAAACTAGCTAATTAGTAAACTAGTTGATTAGTAAACTAGTTAATTAGTAAACTAGCTAATTAGTAAACTAGCTAATTAGTAAAATAGCTAATTAGTAAACTAGCTAATTAGTAAACTAGCTAATTAGTAAACTAGCTAATTAGTAAACTAGCTAATTAGTAAACTAGTTGATTAGTAAACTGGCTAGTTAGTAAACTAGCTAGTTAGTAAACTAGCTAGTTAGTATAAACTAGCTAGTTAGTAAACTAGCTAATTAGTAAACTAGCTAGTTAGTAAACTAGCAAATTAGTAAACTAGCTAAATAGTAAACTAGCTAATTAATTAATAAGTCAATTAGTAAATAGAGAAAGCTTTTTTGGAGGAGGGCCAGGGGTTACAAATTTTAGCCAATCAGAAGCTACAGAGCACTGTTTATACTTTCTAGCTTCTCATAGTTCAAAATTTGTGAACCTTCCCCGAAATTCCTTACTCTATGAGTCAGTAATTATCATTAATTAGCACAGCTAAAGAGCCATTATAAACAGATGATGATAGAATAGTATTAGGATTAAAAAAACAATTTGCAATCTAGATCGCATGCCCAAAAAGGTCAGATATCGACTCACTTTAGGTCCTGGAAGTTGATCGTTAATCTTGAGATGAATCTTGATCTGCTGTTCTCCCAGAAACTTGGCGATAACGTTGGGTTCAGGATTCTGAGCTGGACTTTCTTCTTCTCTTTCTTCGTCACTTTCTGTAGATAATCGTACTTATCACGTGAGTAGCTAATTGAATAATTATCAATATTAGCAAATTAACAAACTTGAAAATAAGCAAGCACTCATTGCATAACACAGAGGTTATTTCTGAAGAAAACATTAAGTTTCTTCACACTCATAAGCCAAAAGCTTAACAAGACTGGAAGCCAATCAAAAAACTGAGGAGTGAATCTTCCTATTTCAATGTTTGAAGTGAGAAGTAGTCGTATGATTAGTTAGAGTAAACCAAAATGACGTTTTCATCACAACGAAAGTCGAAACTCCTTTAACACTTGCCATTGAAGTAAGAAAAGAGATGATTGTTTGGAGGAGATTCAGATACCCTGATTTTAATCCCGCTCCACAGGATTACTTTGTGTGCGATAGAGGTAGGTATGTACTTGTTGGAATCTTCTTCTGTCGGACTGTGCGTCGTGTCTTGTTCGCGCTCGTCAAAATAGTTTATTCTAAAGACAACGAAAAGGTAATTTTTTGGCCAAGGTAGAGAATATGGGATATCATTAGCTTTAAAGTTTTGATTTTACTTTTATTTACTTGAATGCTTCAATTTGAAAAGAAAAGAACTTCAATTCCTATGCTACGATTTTAGTAAAACTCTAAAGGCCGTTTCCCAAATATCAGTTAATATTCAACTTACTTGTCAATTACAAGCTCCAATCTGACGCCAATTGAGGTATCCCTGCTCTGCAGTCTGATGGCCGTGTTGCTGAAGGAGCAGGTTACGCGCGACAGCACACTTTCAATCATATGCGCGAATGCCTCCAGTCCTTCCAGCTTGGTGTCAACCTCCTCCTCCATTACATGTTGAGCCAATACCAAACTGAGGAGATGAACATATTATGGGAAAAAATCTGGAGTTAACTTAACTTCGAAGTTCAAACTCTGCGTTTTAGCGTGACTTGACACTTTTTCATATGTTATTTCAGTCCCAATTCCACTTAATTTTAATTTTCGGCTCATTTTACCTGACATATTCACTTTTAACCAGCACAAAGGTATTCAGGGCAGAGGGCATTAATGAGGTGGCCAATGGCCATGTCCAATGTCCAGTCGCCATCATTTTATTCATCATTACAAGAATCCTGCCAACTGCCAAGTCATGGACTTATGAATACTGATAATTACTCAAAATAATTATCAATCCCCTGACCCCTATTATTTTACTCCTCTAGTGCAGCTTCCCATCCATTGTCACAAGTAAGTAGATAGTTTCGTGGATAGTTTCTACTACCTCATTTGCGTTGTTCACCGAACTGGAGTCCGCCCGCATAAAGATTAGCAAATATCCCACAGTGTGATGTCCCGTTTTACTTACCTTTCCAGTTCACTAGGCAAGACTCCAGATCACCATATTTAATTGTCTATTACAAAGGGACCTAATCTTATTTCATTAACAATGACAGTTCTTTTTGTGAGATTATTAAGACTACAGTGACTGTGACAAAATGTTTAATTAAAATTCACAAACCCCAACGGTCTTGTTGGTTACTAACAACAGGCTAGATCTCAATCACAAAGGTAATCACGGTAGGAGCAGCTGGTCCATAATATAATAGTAAGCCCATAATACTTAGTCCATAGTATAACAATTAGCCGTCTACGGGGCCAAACCAGGATACGTGACTCCTGCTGTCTCAGAGGTTGGCCCAGTTTCACTCCTAAGATTTAAGGTTTGCCTAGTTTCTTTCTGAATGGTTGAAGGTTTGCCCAGTTGTCTCTTTTAAAGCCTGAGGTTTTGCTCAGTTTCTTTCTGAAGAGATTAACACTTTTTCCCAGTTTCTCAGTTTGTTTTGTGCTTTCGAGTAAATCCATGGAATTTCAATTACGCCTCATTTTAGAACATTTTCAGTTTGAATGCTTTCTTAATCAAATTTTCTTGAGTTTAAGCTTCTTTGTTAAACCGTTCTCACCCATCGATATTATATTCAAAATTATTAATGTAACAAACACATTTTAGTAGACACACTTTTTATAGGACAGATGAAAAATCAAGGAATGACGTACTTCTTCCCCTTTACATTCCTTTTAATCCTTGTTCTGATTGCAATGTCTGACTCTGAAGATTCCTGCAGTCCGCGGAGTCTGGGCTGCTGGAACGATAAAACAACTAACAGAGCTATAGCTGGTGGATTGAGATCGATATACCCCTCCGATAACCCGATAGAGGGTTGTTACAACTTTGCCATAGAACATGGATTCTCTGTATTTGCGGTCCAGAACGACAATGAATGCTTCACAGCAGCCGATGCAGCTGAAACCTACCAACAATACGGAAGGGGTAGTCTATGTTATAATGGTAAAGGAGCCCCCTACCTCCAGAATGTGTATCACGTGACTTGTCAGGGTAATGTTAAATTGATTTTTAAAAACCAAATACAGTAAACCCTCGATTTACCGGGCCTCTATTTACCGGGTCCCTCTATTTACCGGGCCTCCTTCCTTTCCCCCGAGAGGCCCGGTAAATCGAGGGTTTACTGTAGCTCGAGTAATGATAAAAGTCAATAAAAAGAGTTATGCGATTTCAAATTCAATGAGTAAGTAAGATGATGAAGAAAGATGAACATTTTCAGCTGGGAAAAAGATTGAGCCAGCTACAGTCTCTCAAAGCAGCACATATGACTCAAAAGGACCACACCTTGCCATTGACGGAGTCCTTGAGACAAACACCCACACAATGTGCAGTGCAGACAGCAAAATATGGTACAAGATGACGTTCCGAACTTTCTATTGTTTCAGGGACATTGTATTTATCCAGGGGTCAAGGAACACTTTCGCAACGCGCATGGACGGTACCAAAGTATGGATTCTAAACTCAAAAAGAGGGAGCGTGAGCCTCTGCGGACTCCTAAAGACTGGATATGTGTACACACTAGAAGGACAAACTTACAAGATACCTTGCAGTATGGAATGCGGCGACGAAGTGAAACTGACAGTGTGGGCAGGAGATAGAGAAGCTTGCATTTACCTTACAGAAATATCCGCTTTTGGACTCTTTGCCCCAGGTTCGTTCTTAATTTGGAATTTACAAAATTCATAAAATTTGTTATTGCTGATAAGTTATCAAGTTATAAGACAAAGATTAGATCAGAATGATTTAAACCCGAATTTGACCCCACCCACCAAACCTGAACCAAACTAACTTGTCCCGACTTTTCCCTGTTCCCCTTTCAACTTCGACCTTGCCCAACATCACCCCCAGAAATGTCCGTGGCTGATTACCAAATACCCACTCTCATCAAGACGCCTTAACTCAGATAGATTGCCTCAAATTCCAAACTTATATAACACAGTTATACACTGTCCAACTTTCCTACTTTCTTATACATGCTAAAGTTTTGTATCAGTGATCACGTTACTTATATACAGCTCCCTGGTTGGTCAGTATGAACCACGTGACTTATCTCAAACTCCTTGGTTGGTTATTGACTGACCCACTCACCTGGAGGTCATGTTTCTGACAGAGTCCATCATGCTGGTTGTCGCGGTTGCGCAGTAGTGTTTGGGCTGCACCGTGATCTCCAGTCCTTCTACCTCCACATTGGTGCTGCTGGAAACTAGAGCTTGCCAGGGCACGTCTATAGACACTCGTCTAGGGGATTTCATTATTCACGTATTCTATAAATACAGCCCCTCAATTGGTTAGTTTGCATCACATGTGTTTAATACGAGTGTAGGACTGAATCAAAAACGGACTGAGTCACTAACGTTTATTATCACTAACCCTGGCCTAGCCCTAACACCAACTGTAGTTATTGTTGTTAGCAATTAGCAGTGATTCAGTCCGTCAACTGGTTCAGTCAGATTACCCTCTAATACAGCTTATTGATCAGTAACCTGGTAACCTACCCTCTAATACAGTTTTCTGATCAGTAACCTGGTAACCTACCTTATAATACAGTTTTCTGATCAGTAACCTGGTAACCTACCCTCTAATACAGTTTTCTGATCAGTAACCTGGTAACCTACCCTATAATACAGTTTTCTGATCAGTAACCTGGTAACCTACCCTATAATACAGTTTTCTGATCAGTAACCTGGTAACCTACCCTCTAATACAGTTTTCTGATCACTAACCTGGTAACCTACCCTCTAATACAGCTTACTGATCAGTAACCTGGTAACCTACCCTCTAATACAGCTTACTGATCAGTAACCTGGTAACCTACCCTATAACCCTCTAATACAACTTTCTGATCAGTAACTTGGTACCCTACCCGATAACCTGGTAACCTACCCGATAAAACCCTCTGTAATCTCAAAAGGCAGGTTCAGCTGGTCGAGGAGGTCGTTAAGAGTTTCAGTGTTGAGCGCGACGTTGTGTATTGTCCCTTTACCAGCGTACAGCTCTATACTCATCTGATCTAGACTTAGCTTCTCCTCCAGGTAGTGCCCGATGTAGTGCTGAGAGGGTGGCGTTTGAACCGGAAGTCATCTCTTATATGACTTCCGGTACCAAGGTTATAGTTATTACCTTGGTATCTGTTCACCGACTATCTTGTTTATAATACCTGTATAATCATTTAATTCAATTTACGATCATTTATAATTATTTACTTTTATTCACCATCGTATCATACATAAGATGACACTTCAAAATTTAAGTAACTTACGTGAAGAAGAAAACGGCATAATCTCGTTTTTATAGAGTCACTCCAGGGAAACCACATCTTGTAAATCTTTAACTTTGTTCTGATTGGTCACGTGACTGATGAGCTGTATTCTGATTGGTCACTTCACTCCAATGCTGTTCTCTGATTGGCTGGCTGTAGTTTATCACTACCCTCAGCAGCGTATCAGCTACATTTCTACATTGGAAGTGGGATAAATAACTGTTTTGGTGATTTGGAAAATTGCCAAATTTTAAAACACCTGAAAGTTGACAAAGACCTGATGAATACTGCTACAGCAAGAATAGTGCCGTTTAACGTTTGAACTTTCACCGATCAACATTAGGGTGGTGGCAACCACCCCAGAAAAAAAACTTAACCCAAAATTTTCGAACCTCGAGACTATTCTCAAGGCCCCGAAATTGAAATTTTCAGCTTTGAGCTAGGAGAAAAGTTAGACCAGTATTTTTACGTAAAATTTGACGAGGAAACCGAATTTGATAGTTTCGAATCCGAAAAATCATCACGTGACCCCTTAAGTTACTCCTTATAAGCCCCCAAAATTGAAATTTTTAAATTTGAGCTAGAAGAAAACTTAGACCTAGATTTTGAGGTAAAATTTAACGGGGAATCAGATGGCGACAGTCCCAAAGCTCAAAAACCTCCTATATGGACCTAATTGACCCCCTATAGCCCAAAAATGAAAATTTTCAACTTTGAGGTAGAAAAAAAGTTAGACTAGTAGTATTTTCACGTAAAATTTGACAAGGAATCCGAATTAAAAGTTTGAGGCCGAAAAAAATATCACGTGACCCTCTTAGTTAGACCGGCATTTAGACGTGAAATTAAAGGAATCATCTGAAAACTACGTGTCTTTTCTGGCTGGAGGCACGCTTTGCGTTTTGCGACTGATTAATAAGAAACAATGAAACGAAAACCGGAAGGTTTGAAATGAATTCGAATGTTAACGTGGAACAGCCTAATAGTTACACACTTACATAAATCATTAAGTGCAGCTTAGCAATGTATAAAACTAAGAATGAATGTGAACAGAAACTTAGAAAACTTAAGTGGCTCATTCATCATTCATTATGCATCAAGTAAAACCAGAATAATATCGTGGCGTGTAATGTAAATAACTGGGAAATAACTTATTTCAATTTCTCTTCCAGAAGTTCCTCGTTGTATGTAAGACCTTTCTAGATGTACTACTGTATTATAAGGTAAAAACTATCAGCAACAAAAATGTAAAAAATATGTAGTTCAAATCTGTGTATAACAATATCTACGTAGATGACAAAAAGGATTACATCTGCTCCAATAATAGTAGTGTCGAGATATAGATCAACGACACAGTGAGAACGCAAGGAGTGGGGAGGAGGCGTCGTAATCTACGATATCTGTTATAGGTTAGTTCTTGTGAATCATGTTATAATCATAGGTTAAAATTTGGAATTTCATTGGTGAATAGCAGCACTATGAAACACAACAGTTTGTGACGCCTTCCCAATGCTAGCGACTATTGACTAACAGTTTAAATTCTAAACCATGATACAAATACACAATACAATGTCATGCCACCGACAGGCAACCTTACCTCTAACCATTAATAATGAGTAGAATAGTATTTAGCCTTATAACATTGAGACTAAGTATTTCTTCTGAAACTAGATATAACATATTGTACCGTTCACATAAAGATTACAAAAAAATTTGTGAAAGTTGAAACTTTCCTTGTACAATAAAATGATTAAAACTATCCAAGTAAAAAAATTGCACAAAGATAATTACTTCATTACAGGGTTACAAATAAATTGTCCATCTAAACAACAGAACCCTCAATTAATTTGCGTTTCATCTAATAAATAACAAAAAACACCGATCTGATAAAAATAGTAAATTTAGCTTTGATCGCAGTGGTTTTAAAAACATATGAAAAACATATGACTTTTGGCTAGCTTCCAAAACCAAGCCCTCGATTAGCTTGCTTTCAAGACCAAGCTTTTCAATTGGCTAGTTTCCAAAACCAAGCTCTACGATTGGCTAGCTACTTCTCCTCCAATTGGAAGAGCGATCTGCTTCTGTCGGGTAACCAGTGTATCCAGTGTCTTTGTTGTAACTAGAGGTAGTACTGGTCGTATTAGGTTTGTAAGGACTTGTAGAGGGGGAGGCGGCGTGGAATCCTGGGACTACTGACTTTGTTTCGTGTAGTACTGAAATTGTAGACAACATTACTTATACTGCTGCTCCGAATCATGACGTTTTGCTTCAAGTTCAACGGTTTTAAATCAAATCAGGTCATCTACTACTGAGCTACTAAACAAGTCAATCTACAGAGTACAAACACCGAAAATATATTATACTAACACTCTCTTCGCCCCTTGAGTCTGATGACCGAAGTGAAGTACTTAGGAGGAAGATACCCTTTGTCGTCTCCAGAACAGAGAATTACACTGTTCTTCGATTTATAAAACTCGTACCCGTCTGTTGAGAGTGATGTAGAGACATAGAGAAAGTACTGATTGGTAAGTTTAGGCCAGGTGACTATTATAGATCACGTGAACATCATTATAAAACTTTTTTGATTGGTTTAAAAAGGATATAATTTACGAGTTCAGTAAATTGAAAAGTTTAGTAAATTTAAATATAAAATTCCTCGCCTCGGAGTGCAGCTTTCATGTCAATGTAGATAACGACCTCACAGTCAGACCGCATACCACTGATAACTTGACGATTAGAAGGTAGACCAAGTGCAAAGTGGATGTGTGTTCTGTTCATCCTACTTAGTCCCTGAAATGTTCCGATTTAGTTGGGAAGTAACAAGCTAAACTCTTTATGGTCATAGTATGATCATATTATGGCCAAACATATTAGCCCAACTCTCATTATAGTATATAAACTAAAGTAAATAAGTATAGTACTGTAGTATATTAACTTCTTCGGTTTACCTGCCGGTGAAACGCAGGCTTACTTGGTGGGGTTTACAGAACCCTCTTAAGCTCTCTAAGCCTTTATCAAATTTGCTGCCAAGATTAGTTGTCATAAGTTTAGTCTATAAGGACTCTTAATGTAGGCCAATGTTTACCTGAATTTTGATAAATTCCCACGCTTCTTCATATGTCCCATGCACAACGTTTGTGTATCCTTCTGCTGAGTGTATTTTCTCTAACTCTAGTCCTTTTACCTGAATTGTGAGACGGAATGAATTTTCAAACCTTAACGGATATAATTGAAGGTTTGGGAACATTAAAAAAACGTATTGCAGTATTATTGTATCTATGAATTGTGATAATCTAAAATGGGGGCTTGCAACTACTTTTAAATGAGCCAAAATGATAAATATCAGCAAACCTCGATAGAGTGTCCTTGGTTTGCACATATCAACAAATTCCCATCCAAATCCTTCAAACTGAACCTCTGTTTGTCATTGTTCCGGACAATATCCTCCACCTCTTCGCGTGTAACGGACATCTGTTTGAAGCGCGTCGTGTTAAGTATCTCCTCCACGGAGAAGTAACCACCTTCCAGCATCATCAGTCTCTCCCCAGAGCCGTGTCTGTGACGACAGATACCCGTCAGAGCTTTCGAGATCTTCACCTCTCTCTGGGAGTAGGGTTGGGTTTGATAGTTAAATTTACTGAGACAATGCTTGGGATGAGGTATTTCTATAATTCGAGGGGATAAAACACTTTCTTTAAATATGCACATAGCTAAATATTTCATTGGTGTTCAATCACTTACAGCATGATTCTTGTGAAGAAGCGAGATGTAAAGAATTGATAAAAAATAAAGTAGGTGAGTTATGAGTTGCTAGTAGAATATTCACCTTAAATTTACCCATCTGCAAAGTGACGAAGGACAGAGTATCAAATTGACAAACTTTTAAAAGGTACTACTTCAATATAGTATATACATTATACAATGGTCAATCCTAGCGCAGCATGAGTACGGCAATAATAAACAATTTACAAAAATAGCAGAAAATTTGACTGCCAAGAGCATGTCCGGCACTGATAACATGTATAATGATCTAATCGCATCGCTGCATCCTGCATCAATATCAACATCCCATATACAATTCGCAAAATAAGATATAATGCTGTTAACAATAACATTAACATCACTGTATACAGCTGTATACAGCTGTATTATAAATGCTGTTTTCTTTATTGAACATATTATAACCTCATAGATGCTACATTAAACTCACTGAGACTGGGGATGACTTGCTAGATAGTGGTTTGCCAGTGTATTTGTTTTTAGAAGGAGAAGAATGTCGGGCAGCCCTCCCAGCAGGACTATCTCCATCACTGCCACGACTTTCTACTGATCCAAGCGACCAGCGCCCATCTTGAACACGTGACGTGCTCTGACGATTTGGAGGCGTTTTGAACTGAAATTGGAGGGGCAGGGTTTAAGATTGACGTTTGTAATAAAACGTTGGGTAATGCAGTATCGTCCCGATATTTCCCTTAGACTGAAATCAAACAAATTATATTTACATGTGACCCCATAAACGTATTTAATTTACATTGTGCTGGAGCAGAAAAAAGATTAGCTGAATGATTAGCGGTGCTTCACAGCATAAAAGTGATCATAGTTATGCAATTAGTTTCATGACAATGGCGGCTATCACACCAATCATAATGTTCCTCAAAAAAAATCGAGCAGTGTGGAAACTGAACTAGCTTTTGAATAAATTCTGTAGCATCCTATCGGAATTTTCATGCTTGATTCATAAAATAATGTATTTTCCAGCAATTCAGCTAGTGAGCATATTCTGTCGTGAAATTTTGAACCATAAAAAAGATTCATTGAGAAAAATATTTTATATTTAGTAAAATTTGCTATTAATGAACATAAATAATCATGTTAGCACAGAAGTGACTATAGCAATCAGAATGTGTTCAGCAGGCGATTGTGTACTCAATCGATAATCATCATGATGGCACACAAATAATGAAAAGTTGACCAGCCATCTGCATCCAGGAATAGTAAAAGCTTGACAAAAATAAAGAGGCAGGCACAGTGTTTAGACACAATTTTTTTCATTCTCTACAACACTATTAAATCTGAAAATGGGCACTTGTATTATATAAATGTATTATAATGCTTCAACCAAATCTCGTTCTATTGCTATGGTTGGTATCATGTTGCTGTACATTAAATGAATGTAAATTAAATAGAAGAAAACAGCAGATCATTAAATTACCTATTCACATGCATCAATGGCACAATCACACAGAGGATTTACACAACTCACTGAATCCTTATCATGGCCATTATTTGGTCTTTTACCTCTGCCTCTGCCTCTACCTCTAGAAGGGACTTTACTCCCGCTTACACTCATACAATAAGATACTATTGTCCATAAGGCTAAGAATTAGGAATAAGTTAAAAAATATCTACTTCTATTGTAATGATGTACAGAGAAAAAAGTTAAATTTTAAGTTGTCGTCAAACAAAAGTAGTTAAAACATATTAACCTGAAATTCTCTGGAGTTATCGTTGAGTTGAGTGAAGGTTGGGATTACATTAGATTTCCTAAAATTACTGTGGCTTGAACTGTTGACAGCAGTTTTGAAACTATCAGATATAAAAGATGGCTTGTGGGGGCCTGATAGAATAGCGTGTACTTCACCATCACTGTCATTTTCAGGAGGAATTATCATATTTTCCTTGTTGAAATCTCTATGATACACCTTTTTCATCATTGAAGGATGCTTTCCAATAAAACTTGGATGTTTAACTTTATCAAACTTATCACACCCAACAAATTCAGAACTCCTATTTATTTGTTCATTAATGAATGATTCAGGTTGAGTTTCCACTGATGATGTTTCCGGTTCAAAGTATTTCACAAAATCACTGACAGCTGCTCTATTTGCATACGGATTTCTGTTGTAATTTAAACCTTTGAAGTCTTGAGAGCGTTTTTCATCCATTGGAAAAGAAGGTTCTGGTTCCCTTGTTAATAACTCTGCTGTAGGTTGTATCATATGATTATTGACAACAGCTCCTTTTGAATATTGGCCATTTGCAGTACTCCTACTATGATCATAAATAGGATATACCCTTGTTTGAGATTCGGTCTTATATGGACCAAATCCAGGCGGACACTGTCCTGAATTATTCTGAGAATTGACAACTACACCACTGGTTCTGCCTGAAATTGGTTGTTCCCGATAAAATATCCTGGGGGTCTCTACGAAAGGATTCGCTGTTGTTGGAGGTGCTATCCCAGGTGGTACTAATCCAGCAGGGTAATCATTGGATGCTAACTGAGGACCAATGAATTTATCAACAATAGATTTATCTGAATACTGCTTTTCGACAAGATACTTAGAATAACACTGTTCTGAATTATTCTGAAAGTGGGCAACTACGCCACTGGTTCTGCTTGAATTTGTTTGTTCCTGATAAAATGTCTTGGGGGTCTCTAGGAAAGGATTTGCTGTAGTTGGAGGTGCTATCCCAGGTGGTCCTATTCCAGCAGGATAATCAGGGGATGCTAACTGAGGACCAATGAAGTGATCAGCAATAGAATAATCCGAATTTTGCTTGTCACGGAGGCAATTGGAATTACTGTCTTTCAAAAGGGTATGAGAAGGTTTTATATATCTTGATTCACCATAGGTCATTCTAGATTGCATTGGAGAGAGTTTACATGATTGGGCCTCTGAAATCAGCTGAGCAGAGATATCTTGCAATTCTTGAATAATGTTATCTTTTGGTTGTTCGATGTTAACTGGACTCCTCATTGAAGACAGATTTCTAAAACTGTCAAAATTGTTATTATGCCCACCATTTTCTGTTGATTCATTACTATGTGTGTACTGATTAGAATGATAATGATAATCTTGTTGGTTAGATATGTCATGGCAACTTTCATTGGCAACAGTATTTAAACACTTTCGTTTCTTTTGGTCAGGAGCTTTAGAAGAGGGTGAGATCTCTTTTTCTGTGGGTGAGGCATGGCGAGGGGCCTTGGTGTTGCTCTTTTTACTGGACAATTTACTGTCCATTTTCTTTGCCACAGGCTTTTCTTTGCTTGTTGCAGTTTCACTAGAGCATTTCTTCGTTCTCGTTTTCTGAGGCGAAATGTCTGACCTAAAATCGTTTGACTTTTTAAAATCAGGCTTTGCTTCACTTGATGCAGTTTCACTGGAGCTTTTCTTTTTTCTGGTTTTCAGAGGTGAAACATCTGATTTAAAATCTTTTGACTTTCTAAAATCGGGAGACTGATCAATTTTAGCTCTCGCCAACAGGACATATCGCTGAAAATTGTCTATTCTGTCCTGATCTTCCAGAGACATATTACCCGACCTATGATGATATTGAGTTATAATAATGTAAATAGATATAAATATGAAATCAAAAATTGCAGAATTGAAATAACTTAAAGTCTGTCTTTGACTTCTTCAGGGTCAAAGCCAATACAACAGAAATGAATGCAATATTTGT
The DNA here is from genome assembly GCA_000226015.1 of Mnemiopsis leidyi. NCBI lineage: Eukaryota > Metazoa > Ctenophora > Tentaculata > Lobata > Bolinopsidae > Mnemiopsis > Mnemiopsis leidyi. The sequence goes on from JH153151.1 coordinate 226,151, forward strand.
CCGTAGGTGCTACATAGGCCATCGGCCTGTATCATAGCTAATTTGAAAAAAAAGAGATTGGCCTCTATAGAAAAGCCGAGGTTGATGCCTATGTACGATGTTAAGTATAATACATATCTTGGCATCTGACATATTGAACTGAGATTTAGAACTTTGTATAAATAGTATTGACAAGAGCTTCCTAACATTCTTTAAAATGTTTATTTAAATCTGTGAATAATGTAATCTTTTGGTTACCTTTTAAAGAGGAGTATAGAAGATAATCATGATCAGTGATAACTTGATTGGACGTCTAGTGAATGCAAGTTGGAATAAGTTATAAGCCAATGTAAAAGGAAAAGCATGAAGAACAAATACTAAATCGCACGCCTGTGAGGAACGTAAAAATTCTTACATTTGTTTATTCTTAAATATTGCAATTTGTAAGAACCATCGCTTTGAGACGTTGCATGATCCTCGAAGTGGTCATCTTTAATCAAAGCAACAAGGACTTAGGTCAAACCAACAAAGACTTATCAGGATTCAGGTTCCCAGTCAAATGCCTCGAAGTTAGCTAACTTAGTTCAAAGCAAACATAGATATCGGGAGCATGTGCACTTGTTGTACAAACCCGAAACTGAGGCTTCCTATTTTATTAGAAATTATTTTAATGAATTGATTAATATTGAATATGCTCACTGGTAGTGTAGTTATGTACATCTTTTAACAAGGAATACGTAGTGTTATAACTACATATTCCTTGTTAAAAGATGTACGTAACTACACTAGCAGTCCTCTTTCTCATCAAAAGTACAAAAATCCCTATTCTTTAGACCATGCTCACTGGAAAAGCGATGTTATCAAAATGGTAATGCCAACTACTCTCGAAACCAGAAAGTAAAAGTGAATAGCTCAGCTCTGTATCAGTCAAGTTCCAAAATACAACTAGAGCTTTTCAAGGAGATTTGATGGGTGATGCCCGTTTAAAATTTCTTCACCAGGCCAGGAATGCATGAGAATGCTTAATGGCCGCAACAGTTGGTTATCAGCCTTGGATAATATAAAAGTAATGTAACACATGTTTAGCAAGTGTTTGCTCTAACCATTGCTAAATCAGTATAATAACCCGTACCTGCGCACATTTCACCCGTTCGCCCCGAGGTCGATATGTATACCTGCTCTAGCGACTGATATTGTGCCATATCTATTCGCTACAGAATCAATTTCCTTAGTGAGTTCGCTTTTAAAAGCTTAGTTCTATCCATAACAGCATGCATTTTGAAGAAAGAAATAGTTTTTCGATAATTTCACTAATTAATTAATAAAATAATCAATTAATTATCTTCAATTACGCATAATTATGACTCATGAACTAATTTCTCAAAATCATCTCGGGACAATGTACAAGCAACAATGCTTTAGCAAATATGGAACCATGCAAACTGTTTGATTGTGGATAAAATGTATCCACAATGAGTCATTGAAGTGCGGATATATATATATCGACCTTAGGGGTTTGCCGGGGGAAGTCGAATTGTTTCGAGGAAAAATCCAATTATACCCCATGCAAATCTGTTTTAGTGCAAATTTGATAGCTTGTTGAATTATCTAGGTTGTTTTCAAAAAAAAATTGAAGAGAAATTCTAAGATAAGAAGTTAATTCTATTTATTTCACAGGCAAATTGGCTGCAGCTGATATGACCAGCTAATTGTTATCTCACCTAGTGAAACTCCCAAGGTCGATAAATCGACCTCCTCAGTATAACTGAGGCACTAAAATTGGAATCATTCTCCTCATTGTATTAAGATGTAAGGCTGTGTCATATGGCCATGGGGCTTAAAAACTTTCAGGAATAAGCAATTTTCGAAATTATGAGAATATTGACCTCCCGATATGTCAAAAATCAAAAGCATTAAGACAAAAACCTTTCAGACTTTCAAACGATCTCGTTCAGCTTTAGCTGCGTGAGTCGGGTATCACCGCGACAGAATACAAATTGGGGCCGGGGTAAATTTGAAAATTCATTTTCGGGGGTATAGGGGTTATATATTTACTTTAACAGGTGCTGACGCACGCTACGCGCGTGGCTGCTATACGCAGCTAAAAATTAAATTAAACGCAGCTAAAAATTAAATTTTCCAGTCACCTCTGACTTCACCTAACCATGAGCTAGGTGCTTACGCCGCACGCGCGGCTGCTATGCAGCGCAAGTGCAGCGCGACGCGCGCAAAAGAGCTCTCGTTAAAGCATTAGAGCAAAGCAAAGACCGTACGACGTACGTGCGCGGCTCCAAATTCGGACAGGTAGTTCAGACCTGGTCATGGTGTGAGCGACTGAGCGAGCTTTTGCCTGGGGACCTCAGGCTAATTGTTTATGTTGCTTTGCAACGGCGGGAAACGTAGATGGTAGAGAGAGCCGCGCGACGCCCGGTAAAGGGAATCAACAAGGAACAACCTGAAATTTAAGCAATACTACGATTACTGCCAGTCAAACATAGATAAATTTCTTAATATTCTAGAAAACGATCTTGCTAACAATACTATAGGAAATTTCACCAAATTTCACGAAATCTATAAGAAAGGTATTGATAAAACATGCAAGCTGGAGAGACCTAAATGCTCTAAACGTACTGTACAAAACAACCCCTGGATCACGCCTGGTTTAATAGTGTCTATAAACCACCAACATGAGCTGTACAAGGACTGGGTAAAAGCTAGAAAAGTTAAGTGTAAATTAGGTGAAGTGTGTGACAAAGGAGGCTTATGCCACTGCCCAACCTGCAGTAAGAAACACACCAAA
>JH153151.1:244101-254499 GCA_000226015.1 Mnemiopsis leidyi
TAGCTGCTTGAGACGCATTTAAAGTTAAAATTTGACTAATTTTCCAAAAACGGCTGTATCTCGGCAACGATTTGATCATTATAGATGCCCTTTGGAGGAAGTATAGTCAAGGGTTTGAGCTATTACCTGTAAAATTTTCATGCTCCTACGCCATTTATAACTTAGGTTATAAAGAATCTCATGAAAATTTTGCTCATTTTTTGCTAACTTCAAGTGGGTTTTTCGTCCAATGCGTGTTCTTAAAAATCGGGTTTAGGCATCCAAAACCGATTTATTTTAGGTAATTTTAAAAGTTATTATGTTTCCAAGTGGGGCACGAAAGGTCGACCTTTTTCAACCCCCCCTTAAAGCACTGTTAAATTTCAAAAATCCCTGAACCGTGAAAATTGTAAATATGTCTCATTTTCCATATTTTTTGTCTCGATTTTTTCTAAAACTAACGCTTTACCCAATACCCATTGCATGAACAAGGCCGAATTGCTTTCATCAATAGCCGATCGTCGATCGAAGATGACCAAAGACCTAACGATGAAAATATAATTTGTCTGAGTAACAAAGTGTTGGACAGAAAGGTACCAGGGTAATACGATATAGGTATCCCTATACTTTAACGAGCAGCCTACATATTACCCATATATCAAGTCAGGAGGCATCGTTTGATAGCTACAACTTCTAGAGTGCTGCTTTACTGAGGTCACACGTAATTAATCACCAAGCATGATGTTGAAGATAACTGTGTATGTGACGAGGCCAGCTGGTTACACACCAATATCGCAGTGGTCTACTTCGAGACTGATAAAGTTCCCGTCACAAGGTGTTACAATCCGATAAGGGGAAGTACAAATTTAATACTTAAGTGATAAAAACTGTGCTACAAAAACATGTTACACTCACGAGCAGAGGTAGGGAGAAGAGGAGGGGGTGTAGGTAGGATCTGAGACCTTCATTCCATTCCCAAGTCAGGTGACCACGTCCGAATACCAACTTGTGAGCAACCTGGATATCACGTGTTAAAGGAGTGTGGCTTTAAGTGAGGAGGGGACCTTTTTCAGCTGCTCATTTCGAACAAGCTCGACTCCCGTGGTGTGCACTGATTGTTAACGGGTGTGTTATGTTGTGGGTGGGCCGAAGGATTAACCAAACTACATGATGTGTACGGAGCAAATATTTGAACGGACATGATTTCCACTGACAGTCAATTCAGAAAATTCATGGACCGGCATCGTGCCGAGCTACCGTGATAATACAGAGGAACGGTGTGATAATCATCTCACGGTTACAGGTTACCTGGAACTGCGTGTATTTTCACTGATAATCTGGACTATTGCAGTATAGACGATAGACAGATTATCCCTGGCCAGTACTAAGACTGTAAGGGAACAAAGAACGGGCAGTGTCTGTACAAGGAACGGACACAATACAAAAACCTACACAAAGGACGACATTATGCCTGATTTATAAGTAAAAACAGTTTATTTTTGATTCATAACAATGGAAGAGACAGAGAAGAATGCATCAAGTAATATTAATAGACTTGACCTTGGAGCAAAAGCTATATCACAGTAAACAAAGCAGGGTACACAGAGTATAGCCTAGTCTAAACGCACAGTTATTAGACGGACACACAAGTTCTATTTTAATACGGGTCTTTAAATTTGAGTCATCAAATGCGAGTCTCTAAATGTGCGTCTTTAAACGTCAGTGTGCACTCAAAGTTGTAGTTAGTCACAGTTACCTCATGTCAATGAATTTACGTTGGGTTAAATCAGAAGCGAATATAAGCCCAGCCAACTTGTGCTATAGCAGTAGTAACTATTGTTGCAGTAAACAAATACTTAACTTGTGCTATAGCAGTAGTAACTAAAGCAGTAACAAATACTGAGCTTGTGCTATAGCAGTAGTAACTATTGCAGTAAACAAATACTGAGCTTGTACTATAGCAGTAGTAACTAAAGCAGTAACAAATACTGAGCTTGTGCTATAGCAGTAGTAACTATTGCAGTAAACAAATACTGAACTAGTGCTATTGCAGTAGTAACTGAAAATACTGAACACCCCGATTTACAGAACATAATACACTTATATGTGTATTACAATTCACATGTAACATGTATGTAATACACTTACTTCAGTGCACTGCCAAGTTTCATCCGGGACATACGAAGTTTGCACAACAAATACACTTGCAAGTCGAACTAAGAGAGCAGTCAGGAACAACACTCTCATTCTGGCTGTATGTGAGGAGGGTTGTGAATTCTTCTGGTTATTTTTGGTAACATGCTCGATTTTTATAAAAGGATAATTAAAATTTATTTTTATATAAGGTTGAGCTGATTTCGTTTGAATAAAAGACTTGTCTATCATGAAGCAAATAAAAAGCAAAATATATGATACCAAGAAACACTTTGAACTCAAGGTTGTGAATATATAAATAATTGGATATAGTTTTAAAGAATCTTCGGTATGAACAAAATGAAATTTACATATCTTTCATGAAAATCAGAAATAATCAATTCAGTCATCGAGTTGCATGTAAAACGGTAAAGGTAATTACAAAACAAATATCAAATAGTTCATGTGCAATGTTGACAAAAGCAAACTTATGTCTTATGTAAGATTTCTTGGTTTTTATCCGGAAGTAGAACGACAAACCTCGATAAATCAAGCAAATATAAATGCACCATAATAATCACAAGAATAGTCCAGCATTTTTATAGATAAAAATAGAATATTTTTTATCACTTTCATTTAAAAATCATCGGAAAAATATCAGACTTTAATAGATCATTAAGTTTTTAGATCACAGTCCGTGATATAAGTAGCCGCCAATACAAATAAAAGCAAATTTTCAAGCTTTTTAAATATATTTTAAAGAAGTGTTGAAACTTTGAAATGAGCAGATGGTAATTTAAACAATGAACAAGCCAGTCGAGAAGTTAAGTCGACTGAATTAATGAACTAGCTAACTAGCAATAGCCAAAATGTAAAAGTTTCCTCAACGTGCACATTAAGCGATAGTTTCCAGACTGACCGTGTTTAATAGATAGTGATAGTTTTTTCGTCCCTAACCACGTTCGCTCATTATTTCGAAAACAATTTCAAATTGATTTTAGATGTAAGTAGAATATCAACATTCAATTCTCTTGCTGAGGGCAGTCGCCTTGGAGACATGTCCATTGAACACTTTTGCTGCTGCTGCCTATCATTTCTTTTATGTGGACAAAGATCTCACGGAAATAGAGACAAATCTCATATAAAATGGTATGTTTTAGAAATTGCAAATCATACGCTTTCTACTGCACCGAGGGCACAAAAAGGCATACCTAGGTCTGGCAAATATATTTTTAAAATCTGGTAATTTTCATATGTACAATAAGTATCAAATATTTTAACTATCATAGTTAATAATTTAAATATAAATTTATCAAGTTCGTTGAGCCATTCAATCAATGGCCAGAAGAAACGTTAATCTTAAAACGGCAGTTCCCAAACTAAAACCACAAGATATATCAGCACTTAAAATCTAGGGTTCGTCCTCAAGATTTGTGGTAAGGGTTTTGGGCAGGTTGCTGAGTGTAAGGGGGAGGAGGGCCGGGGTTTGCAGGCGAGTGAGAAGGCGGATATCCACCTCCTTGTGCGGCGGAAGGGGGGTATTGTTGGGAGGGTAGTTGGTTGGGAGGGTATTGTTGGGGAGGGTAGTTGTTGGGGAGGGTATTGGGCAGGGGGAGTATTGAGCAGGGGGATATTGAGCAGGGGGATATTGAGCAGGGGGATATTGACCTTGCGGAGGGTACTGTTGTGGTGGGTACGGGACACCTGTCTGAGAGGGTTGCTGACTAGGTACATACGTTGTTTGCACCACTCCAGTAGGCTGGTTGTAAGTAACCGGTTGGGAGTTGATAACTCTTCCTTGGTTCCCCCTGTTTCTGAAACAGCCCTTTCCCAGGCAATAACAGCAGGAGCAGCAAATAACAATGATTGCTACGACCACTGCAGCGACTATGATGGCAATGGTTTTGATGACATCTAAACCAGCTTCAATAATTGCGTCATCTATTTCTGTACAAGAAGCCTGCCCCGTGTACCAATCGTTGGAGCAATAATAATTACTCAAACTGCAGTCCACATAACCATCAGTGCTAGCGTAGCCCTGGAATCTGCATGTGGTGCTTCCCCAAAAGTCTTTATCACAGACGCTGTTTTTTTGGTCGCATGATATGTAACTTCCAGAAGATGTCTTGCACTTTGTATGGTAACATCTCTCGTAGCACCCAACAGATATCAACATAACGATAGAAATGATCAACTTTATCATCTGTGCCATCCTACAAAAATTTTATGAGCATCAAGGTATCAATAGTATTAAAACAGATGGGCTACTTACTCAATCAAGCAAAGGTCTCTCTTTAAGATTAACTTCAAAATATGTAAATATTGTTATGATTGGTTGATGTTACAGTAAAAGCAGTGAAACATAACAAGTTGACTTTCTGAAAGAATTCATAACAAGACTACTGAATCTGAAAATCATTAGACAGAATTTTATAATATACTATAAAATAAAAGCATAAGTTTATTTCTTTGAAGTTTGAACCTTTCTTTCATCAAACGTAGTAATGCTAGACTCAAACTTCTTAGTCCAAATTAGACTAAAAAGATTAGATATGGTACGAATGAAGAATGGACCATACCCCAGCCTAACTGTTACAGGAACGATAGTTAATACTCCCTTAGTGATTGTAGGGGCAACCCGGCAACAACTATCGGAGTATACACCCACTTTCGAGTATAGGTGAATGTTCTTATTCAAGAAGCTCCACACATCAATTTTGAACTTATCGTTAGGTTCTGTATTTTGTTGATGGGTTATTGGTGAAGTGACTAGTGGTAGTTACCCCGACCTCACATATCCACCAATCCTTAAGAAGTATGTCGAATGCATTTGCCTACCAACTTAGCCGAATGACCAGAAAACCGTGATTGAGGGTTAAATAAGGGGACTCCGATATAAGATCTATAATATTCCAGTATTTCCTTTTCAGTACACTTGTAAAAGCCTGGGTAGAGCTGTAACAAAAATCAGATACATTACCTACAACATATTGGTGAGATCTTAAGAACACACGTTACTGTTTGGATGAAAACCCTGTAAGAAGGGACCAATATAATACAATAAAATGTAATTAATATATAGTCACTCAGTTTAAAATATAATTAGTTGTGCAATTGAAACTACGATCACTCTAAAAATAGAAAAAAATTCTACGTGTACTCTACACACAAAAAATAAGCTTAAAAGATCGGTTAGATAGGTACATCTACAAATTATCTTAAAAATTAGTTCTAAAAAATCTTTAAAAATATTTGATTAATTCAATTTGCATGCAATAAAGTAAAGCATTTAATATGCTAATGAGAAAATTGACTTATTTACATCGTTAAAAACTCACTAAATTTAAAATATCAAAGTTAATCACAGCATGCAGTATTCCTCAGAATAAGATCAAGAAGATCTTACTATCTGTGATCTAAAAGAATATTTGGCTCTTGCCTCTTAGCTCTAATTATGGACTCTTTGGTCCATCTATGAAAAGTCTGTGATAAGGACAGTTTAAGCGTTGCATTCAAGGCATAATATCTGCACTGTTATTTAAAAGCCTAATTTCCTTCCGAAAGAATGCTTGTAAGGACCTTGTATATTTCTCTCGACAATGACAGATTTGACCTTATTTCCTAAATGCTGGGTTTATAGCAGGTGTTGTAGAAGACTCATATGAGGGTGGAGCTTGGGTATTGTAAAAAATATTTCCAGCGGGAAGATCACCAACAGGAGCAGAAGGGTAACCACCGGCAGGAGGGTATTGAGCTGGAGGGTATTGAGCTGAAGGGTATTGAGCAGGAGGATATTGAGCATGAGGGTATTGAGCTGGAGGGTATTGCTGAGGTGGGTACTGAACAGGGGGGTATTGAGCAGGGGGGTACTGAGCAGGGGGGTATTGGGCCGTGGGGTGTGTAGTAGCCGGATTTGGAGAAGGAGGGGCATTGGATGTCTGCACAGTTCCAGCGGATTGATTGTATGTCACCGGTTGTGTAATGACTCTGCCTCCACCTGCAGCCCGGTTCTTAAAACACCCTTTTTTCAGACAAGCACAGCAGATGCAGCTTATGATAGAAATTCCAACAACGGAGCAAGTAACTACAATAATGATTATTGTAGTATTGCTCACTGAATTATAATCATCCCAATCGATATCACATGTTGCTGTACCTGTCAATGAAAATGAGCCACATATTTTACCATCGTCACAGTATATATAATTGGAGCTATAATGAGCATATCCAAGGTATACACACGACCCATCTATCTCATTCCATGTGTCATACAAAGTGCATTTAGAGTCTTCTTGATCGCAGTAAACGTAATCCCATTTGGTTGTCTTGCATTTCTGATCGAAACACTTTTTCAAGGGGGCAACCACAACAAAGACTAGACTTATGAGAAGACAAAGCCTTAACATTCCCTGTCGTCTGAAATATATAATATTGTATTATCAATTGCTTAGGAAAAATGATCTAAACCTTGCTTGTGGAGAGGAAAAAGACATGGAATGTAGGAACTACAAAAAAGAACTTTGCAAATATCTCAAATAAACAAAAATGATATTGTTTAATTTGTGTTTCACCTCACGAAACGAGATCATAAAAAGCATGTGTTCTATTTATCACACTACATGAGACAATTTCATTAGGTTGACTATCTAGAAAAATGAAGTTAAGTTTATGCTTTATGTTTCGAATTGAATTGTATAATTGCATTGTATGATGGTTAAAATTAAGTTATGATCATGATCAGGCATGATGATTAAAGTTTTCTACTTGAATCTAAAACTTATAGTAGAATCACAACACATTACAACACATCGCACATAAGTAATTACATAAGTAATTACATAGGTAATAACTTAAGTTATTATAGCACAATTATTGAAAACAGTACATACTTACCGTATTTTGTTTCTACTATAACCAGATTTAGGTATTATTCAACAGATATTTCAGTTTAAGAAATTAAGAGAAGAACTATTAAACTTAAACTGATTTATCATGCGGCTAATAAGTAACAGACCAATCATTAAACTTAATGCTCTCAACAGAAATTGAATTGATAAAATTTCGTAACACAATTATAAATAGGAATATGAACATAATTTAATATATATAAGTAACTATTATGTGTTACAGGATACCACCTGTAACAGTCCAGCTCTTTTGATATAGTTGTGATTATATCAGGTTTAATTTAACGTCGAATGTTTGCTTCATGTATTGTGTTTGAGCAATCTATTCGGATTTGTTGGGTTATATATTGTATTGTTTTCACATGATTGTGTCTATAACTGGGGAATTTTGCATTATTCATATTATTATGTATTACTGTATTACTGTATCTATAATATATGAGTATATATGATTTGATTGTTGTAATTTGCTGGTTGTTTTTATGTTTATATGATTACTACATCCTTTCTTTGGCCTAAGGAAGGGTGCCCGACAAAATCACTGGATTCTTCTAGTGACAATTTTACAATTTTTGTTTTGTTTTGCAGTGTGTAATCTGCATTTTATCATACGTTGCAATTTTATCCGGTCTGTTATCTCTATCTATTCTACATGCAGCACTGCTTACCCTCTATCTTTTCACACCGACTATACAAGTGTACTACACTGTGTATGATGTCAGGATCGGCTAGGATTTCTGCTAACAAGTATTTTGAGGAGATTGGTGAAACGGGCATTGAAACGGACACTATGTTTTGAAGCTGGGTTAAAAACCTATTCGTCAGCATTGCAACAGAGCTGTACCACGGCCCTGTCGCAAGAAACACTGCTGCTGCAGTATAGACAGTTACCCAGGAGGAAGACAGGAGTAGGGAACTTGGGCTATATGGTGTTACTGAGGAGTCGGAAGAATGTGTTACTTCTGTTATAGTCACGAAGGTCCTCAAACAGATGAATGGAAAGCCGCAAGTGAAGCAGTTTTGTAGAATCGGGAAGCCGAATGCCACTGGAATTGCCCTATCATCTTCAGTGTTAGGAGCTCCCATGTTGCACATCAGATCTTGAAGAAAGCTAAGCTTCTGAAAGACCTTGAGGGATATAAAACTGTTGATATCTCCCCGAACAGGACTCGAGAAGAGAGGGTCGCCCATCAAAAACTTGTCTGTGAGCTTAAGGAGAAGAGAAAGGGTGATCCGAACTCACGCTATTTTATACGGAAAAGTGAAATAGTCCAAGTAGCATTAGAGGAATCTTTCCATTCCACTGCATGATTTGGCGAGCCGATTATTTTTATGAGCAGTGGTTTGTCCCATGATTGATAAGATTATATAATCTTTCTTCGTGATATGGTTATAACTATGATATAATTTGATTGCTTTGATTTTGTGGGGGCTATGTTTTGTCGTAGGCATTAATGCCTCAAATCGATGTTTTAGTATCCCTTTCGGGGTATATCTGTTTCAGTTGATTTCTGTATTCATATGTACTTTGATACATTGTCCACATATATATGCTAATTCACCTGTGCCGTTTTCTTCATATCGCATGTAGAAAGTTAGATTGACATGAGAGCTAGAGGGGGTTAGCACTAATTGTTAAAGTCAATTTAGGTGACCAAAATATCAGACTCATCAGCAGTATGCTGAAGATCTAGTACATTGTTTAAGAATTTTTGTTATGGATAGTACTCCATTGAGAGACTTAAGCAAAATTAAGATTTTTGTGTTCATTTTTTTTGGTGAGATACGATATCATCAACCTGTTATGATACAGTTACATATTATGATATTTATGTATTGAAACAGAACTGGTGGCCTATGGTGGTTTTAGTGATTTGATTTGATTTGATCTGAAACTTTCATCAAAGAAGTATATTTGACAAAATGTAACAAGAATAAATCAAAGGGACAAAAATATCATAGGGCTGACAATTTGGCCTTTGGGTCAAGGGCCAAACAAGAAAGTAGATATGGAATGAAATACGAAGACAATTAGGGATACCAGCAACATCCGTGTTGAAGCACCAGGGTGCCTCGGACTCTTACTCTGGACCCCAAAATGTAAAACAATATTTGAAATAAGATAACTGAATACTAAACTGAGTGAAATCAGTCATTTAACCTAAAATTAATCTCTGATAGGAGATACTATTTAATTCTCTGTCAGTCTCACAGCTACATCATATGGGGGTGGTGGCGTTGCTTCCTCTTCAGCAGGGGATCCTGGGGGTATGGATCTAGCAAGCCGCCTTTTTCTTCTATAACTATAACGATAAATGAAGATGATGCAACATATTAATACTGTTAAGATACAAACTGAAATACCTATCCAGCTGTAGACAGATAACTTTTTTAATACACCTCTTTCAGCACAGGCACAAAATGGGGAACCGTTATCATAATACGAACAGCTGCATTGAATTTCACTGGTTTCAGTACATGTTGTTGTCAAATTCGCCAGTCGTTCCACACAAACAGGTTTAAAGTGATCCTTATATTGACAAATTTGATGTCTAAGATCACATTCCTCAATCATATCAGAAAAATTTTCTATTCCACGACATTGAAACTTTTGACTTTTCCTTGAACAGTTTATTTCAAAACTGATAACCAACATGTTTAAAACAAAAGACCAAAAAAGTGATGGCGGGAGAGTCTTCATTTCCAATCAAATGTCACTGTATGCCATTATTTAGGAGACCATATTTTAGCTGAAAGATTATTTTGAAGGGCTAGTTTAAAAAAGTTGATAAAACATTTATAAAAGATTAAAAAGAGTTCAATTAAAGTAATATAAAATATTACATTATGATGAAGCGGTGCCCCACATAATGACAAAGGATTATAAATAGTAAGTTAAACAAGAATTGAACTCGAAAAAGGGCATTCTTCGAAATTTTTGTTATGAATAGGACGGACTATAAGGTATGTAAGCATCTTTTCTGTAACAAATTAGACACTGTTCTGCAATATTTCAAAAGGTATAACACCTGTCATCTTCTGGCTGAAAGTTTATTATCAGGTGACAGGCAACAAGCATAATTCTTAAACAACTACATAAACGTATAAAATATTCGACTAACTCTTATCTAATAAAACATAAATACTGATAAAAACAAAACACTGTCAAAAATTACGTCTCACACAATCGATAAACTAGTGACTACTGCACAATTACTGCTACAACGGTATTTAAATTTCTAGGAAGGCCTACGTCATACAAAGATTAAAGAAAAAAAGATTACAGAAAAAGATAAGCACTGATAAAGTGCTAAATAAAGCTGTACAATTACTTACATGTTAAGTGGTGTATGCAGCATGCTGACAGAGCTGCTACTGC
>JH153152.1:8986-19576 GCA_000226015.1 Mnemiopsis leidyi
AATTTATGTAAACTTGAACTAAAGTTTTGTTTGATAAAATGTAGAACTATTACCATCCTCATCCTCAAAGTCCAGCCCAAGGTTGGTGGAGAAGAGGTCCAAGTTGGAATCCTCCCCGTGGAACTTGCGTGTTCTAAAGAAACCTTGTTCTTCCTGTGAGACGAAATTTCTGTTGGAAAATAAAAACTAAACCAGCCGTACTTCCCTTCAGGTTAATAGTTCAAGTTTGTAAATACGTTAAGTTCAACACGTTAAGTTAATACGTTTAGTGCAACGCGTTACGTTGATACATTAAGTTCAAGGAAATAGCACATGATATGTAAAATTTGCAATTTTTGGCCCGTTCAAACATTGCAACAATAGCTCACTAGGACATGGACAATACAAAATACGAAAGTAAATCAACACGTTTCAATAACACACTTCCTTCACTTTACTAAGATTACAACAACATGTACCTGAATAAATCAAGGTACCTGAATAAATCGCTCCTTCAGTCGTTTGATCTGCTCCTTCTCATCCAGAGCCTGCTGATCGTGGTAGGCCTGTTTCAGCTGCACCGCTAACTCCTCTTCGTCCGAGGGCAGCTCCGAATCTTTGGCCAGCAGACTTTTGTCATACTCGTCAAAGCCATCTGGTGTGTTTTGGTGGTTATATTTCAAGAGTGACGTCACCATATTTGTACTCTCTTACGACGTCAAAAAATCATAATATGTCATCAAATTCATTGGAATGTCACAATGCCATTAAACAATTAAATTTCATTGAGTTCATTGAGGGGTCATTCAAAAGTCACAAAGTTATTTAAAAGTTACAATGTCATTAAATGGGAATGGAAGAATAAACAAGTAATAATCTCATTAGAAAGTCACGACTTCATAACAATACACACTTCCACGCTAAGTTGGAGGTTGTAAATTTGCTCAACATTTCATAAGTTTGCAGTTCTTACCTTCGTTCTCGTCCTCGCTGTGATCAGAGCCGCTTTTCTCTGCCTCGTCGTCAAGGAGGTCAGAATAGAGGGCTCGACGTTTCTTTCCTGAACAAATATGGATATTTAGGGGTCAGTAACATATTGCATCTCGACGGTTCTTTCCTGGGCAAATATAGATATTTTAGAATACTCAACACAACTGGTACCAGAGGAAGGATAGGAATTGATTATCTATTCAGTCTTCAGGCGAGAGGAAGATCGGAAGAGTCTTGAGTTCATTTTTAAATACATATATTCTTTAAAGTTGCTTCTGTAGCGTTCAGTTTAAATTTGTGGGAGTCTCAGAGTCAAACCTTCTAAACATACGCTAGCAGATATTTTAAGTTAGGGACTGAAGACTGCAAAAGCTTTGTTGATGTTAAATTCGAGTTTGATTTTGTGGATAATTGGTTTCATAAAGCTCCGATTTACCTAATCAGTGTGATATTTTGAAGTTCCACCTAAGTTTTGTATATGTAAAGAGACAGATATATCTGTCTCTTTACATAAATTAGAAAGAAATTCCTAGATTAATAATCGCAATATAAACAAGAACGTATAATCATAATAATGTCTCTTCTTCTTCAGGTTATAGTAAAACAACGATAAAACACAACATGGCGATTATAGGAAAAGGTAACGTTGAACATCTTCATACCTTTATCATGATTCCTCTCGGTACTTTCCTCTTCATCGCTCTCTTGACTCAACACTCCAGAGAGATTACCAAATCTAGCTAGAGGTGTCTGGGAAAGCCCCTTTCTTATTGGTGTCTGATCCGTCTTAGGAAGTGGTGTTCGGAGTTGAGAGGATGGTGTTTTCGGGTGGTTGGGAGTTTGTGATAGCCCTGATCCTGGGATATATATAAAAATATTTTATCTTTAGATAATTTATCTTTATTTGTAGACTACAGTAGTCTTGAATTGTCGTTAGATGACTGATCGCGCAAGATAAATTTAAAAAAGTGAAAAGTGGATTTACAATCGAAGGAATCATACATATATAATAACGACACGGGCCATAATTACTATGTTCCGATGCCATTATAACGACCAAATATACGTCGTATTTCAGTAAAATCCGACCCAGTAACAACTAACTAATTTCACTAACCAAGTACATCGGAGGAGGGGTCTAAGTTAAAGCTGATGTCCTGAACAGTAACCCTACCCCCGGAACTACCGCTGTCAGGGGCGGTACTCCCAAACCCTCCACTCTCCGCTGCTGAGGAGCCAAATCTTCCAGAGCAGAGGTTTAACATGTCCAGGGAGTTGTCCAGGACTTGACCATCACCCTCCAGCGCTTCTATCCCTCCCTCTCTGCCATAATAGGACAAACAGTCGGACCAGCAGGAATGTTTGTGTTTGGTGTAAACTTTTACAACAATTCAAATTATGCATTATACAATTTATTTATTGGGGATTCTTCGCGATGGACATATGGTAAACTTCTTTAGGAAGTCTAAAGCTTTCTAGTCTACCGACATGGTTTTGAATTTGCACAAAAGAACAGGACTTATAAGTAGAAGTACATGTATTCATATTTCAGTACCTAGTTGTGATTATATAAGCCTATTTTTCTGATACTTTCTCTGAGCCTATTTTTCTGATACTTAGTACAAAAATGTCAATTTTGGCATACCAATTTACATTTTTATATAATGACAACTACACTATAAACTACATGGTAACCATGACAACTGCACTCCAATGTACCTGATATCAAGACCGCTACGTAACATCCCCTGGGTATCCAAAAACACCGCATCTTCGTCGGGAGTTAGAAAGTTAGCTTGTCTTTTTTGTGAGTACTGGGAATCTTCCACAACAGTTCGTACTGTGAAAACTGTGAATTAGGAACAGAGAAACTTTATTATAAGCACGTGGCATTTTAAATATTTACAGTCGACAATTTTGTGATATCCAAGTTTAGAATGTACGTTTTCTCTTATTCACTGTCCGTTTTTTCCGCTCTTAGCCTGATCTGTCCCTTATGATACCAACATGTCCACTTGACAAAAAGGATAGTGACACTCCCCCAATAAAAGTCTGGAAAACTTGAAGAACGAGTTTCTAAATCACCAGGACGAAAACAGCCAGCTATTGTCTAACCTGCTGTGTCGACATCAAACGTTCTTTCGCTAACAGGTAAAGTGTCCATACTGTCGGGGATTATAGTGCTTGTAATGGGCAGCGAGTCTCTGAAACAAGCAATGTGGATTTACAGTGATAGTGCTTGTAATGGGCAGCGAGTCTCTGAAACAAGCAATGTGAATTTACAGTGATAGTGCTTGTAATGGGCAGCGAGTCTCTGAAACAAGCAATGTGAATTTACAGTGATAGTGCTTGTAATGGGCAGCGAGTCTCTGAAACAAGCAATGTGAATTTACAGTGACAGTGCCCGAATGGGCAGCGAGTCTCTGAAACAAGCAATGTGAATTTACAGTGCTAGTGCCCGAATGGGCAGCGAGTCTCTGAAACAAGCAAGGTCAATTTACAATGATAATGTTTGTAATGGAAAAGTTTGATCGCTTGGAAGATACAAATACAAACTAAAGTTAGGCAGGAAAAACTGAAAAGTTGCTCATTAAACAACTTCAAAGGAAAGGAGAAACAATGAAACACTTCATCTTTACAAAAGCTCACGAGAAATCAAGAAAACCTGGACTCAGCAGGAAGAGAATGACTATTGTCGGACGGTCGACTAATTCCCGTTAGGGATAGCCCGCCGTTCCCTCCAAACAGGTCTTGTATACTCGTACCTGAATAACGGTCATATTGTAACTAGCGCGATCACGTTAACGTGGATTGAGGAATCACACGTGTAATGTGGATTTACATGTGAATTGTGAAATTACACGTGTATTGTGGAATTACACGTGTAATGCGGATTTACATGTGGATTGTGGAATTACACATGAATTGTCGAATTACACGTGAATTGTGGAATTACAAGTGGATTGAAGATTTAAACGTGATTTGACGCACTTCCAGTAAATCTCAACTTTTTCCTTTTTGGAATTCAGAAATAAGAAATATAAATCTCTAACGACATACAGCTTTCCTTTTTCTGGGCCTTCTTCTGATATATTTTCTTCTTTATCTCCGCCCTTTTCTTTAGTAAACCCTGTAACTTTTTCCTGGCTTTCTCTTCCTTTTCGGATTCTGATCCTATAGCTACACGTTCTTCGTGCCGCTTCTCCCTTGCCATCCTCTTCTTGCGGCAGTACCTTACGTGGAATGAAGACTTCAATTATCTGAGAATTGTTAAATAACTTGGTAACAGGCAAAGAAGCTAAGGCAAGGAAGAAAAAGCGGCCTATAGGTCAAACACCTCCCACCGCCGAAGAACCGCTAAGGCGCTAAAGGACCGTTAAAGAACCAAGAGCCATTTACGAACTGATTAAGAACCGCTTAAGAAGGGTTTAAGAACTGTGACACCCTGGATTTGTTATATGCCGGCTGCCCCAGGGTCAAGCCGGCTGAGAACGGAAGAATGGTCGCTGAGAACAGGTGGTTCTAAGCGACATAGGTCAGTGGCATAGGTTAAGCTAAAGGGGGAGTTACTGAATGGAACAAAGGTTGTTGTGCTAAGTGTAAAAAATGAACACAGATTAATATAAGATAGATGGACAGGGTCGTAGCCAGGAATTTCATTTGGCCGTATTGATAGAATCGTTTTCCCCACCTGGTAAGTCGTCTAAGAGAATATCTGCTGGGTTGTAGAGCATCGTCCTCACTGGCTGACGAGGGTGGGAGTTCGTTTACGTGTACTTCGTCTGCTGACGCTAACTGAGAGAGAGTATGACGTCATTACAAGATTGTGACGTCTTCAAATTGCAGATGTCCATCCATAGATCATGTAAAAATACCGATTGTGTTACCCTCCTATGATGAACATACAACACTTACCATTTTAGAATGGTACTTACCATATCACTGTCAGTATCAGAATGATACTTACCATATCACTGTCAGTATCAGAATGATGCTTACCATATCACTGTCAGTATCAGAATGATACTTTCTCTCCGGAGCACTATCCTCAGAACTGCTACTTAACTCCTCGCCAGCTAAGATCCGTGCAGCGCGTGCCTCCAGCATGCTGTCGTCCTCCCAATTTCTAGAATATTGTGACGTCATCGTTATAATATGGTGACGTCATTTTTAGAATATTGTAACATTATCAATGTACCTAACAATATACCTAACAAGGTATAACAAGATATAACACGATATAACAAGAAATAATAAGATATAACAAGAAATAATAAGATATAACAAGATATATCAAGATATAACAAGACAAAAAGTTATCCAAACCGTCCGGTCCGGATGTGGTTAGCAGCAGGTTGTCCAGCAGTATTGTCACTATTCTCATCGAGTTGAAACTGGGGCAAATCTTCGTCCTCGGACTCAGATAACCATGGTTTGTGAACTGTCGTCACTTTTGTAGTCTTCTTCTGGAGTCGAAATTGAGGGTTCAGTTGTGGTACAGATCACATAGCATAGGATGATAACTTATGAACTTTACTACAAATATTCAAATGATTAAGTTTTTTGATGTTACGATATCTAGGTTTAACCAAAACAGCGTGGGTCACTATTTCAGCTGTTAGCTGTTGTGACAAAAATGTCACATTTTGAGCTGTTACCTGTTGTGAAACAGACTTCCTCTTTTCCTCAGCGATAATAGCGTCCTCTTCCGCTTTCCTCTTTATCTCTTCCAGTCTTCGCTTCTCTTCCTCTTGTTTTGCTTTTTTCGCCTGGAATTTAGAAACCTTTTTGTGGAAATAGTTATGTAAATGCTAGGAATAAGGAAATATCAAAATTTGAGAACCAACAGACCAAAAGCTTGAAAGTCAGAAGACTGCGAGACTGGAAATATTGATCGAACTTACTTTCATCGCCTCTTTTTTCTGTTTGATCTCCTTCCTTTTTTCTAACAACGATTCTATTTTCTTTTTCGCTTTCTCAATTTTCTCCAATGCTTTTACATCCTCGTCCGACTCAACAGTTTGGTCTTCCTTTTTATCACTTTCTTCCTTCTTCTCTGTTTGCTTCTTCTTCCTGGTCTTTACAAGTCGTTTCTTCCTCACGTATCTGGACAAATCCATATCACATAGATCCTATTAAAGCCCCCTTTTAAAACCTATTTTTCTAATTGTTAAACTCTTTTTTAATCTTCTTTTCTCTTTCTTCTACACCTATTCACTAATCAAAACCTATTTTTCCTTATTGGATACTGAATGTTAAATTCTAACATCCGTTGTGCTAGAAAACCTGTCACAACCTGTCCCTTGTTTGTTGTTATCTTATAAAGAATGTCTCAACTTGAGAGGACATAAGAGAATAAAAGAGAATATCTCTCAAAGAGAGAATAGCAGAGAATAAAAGATGATATCTCTCTAAGAGAGAATATCTCTCGACTCTCTAGAAATATCTCTCTAGATATATCTCTGGACTCTCTATATAACGTGTATACCTGGTAAGTCGTCTAAGAGAATATCTGCTGGGTTGTAGAGCATCGTCCTCACTGGCTGACGAGGGTGGGAGTTCGTTTACGTGTACTTCGTCTGCTGACGCTAACTGAGAGTGTGTGACGTCATGAAGGTTGTGACGTCATCAAATTGTAAAAGTAACTGTTTATATATCGGTTTATATGAGGTTGAGGTGTAACAAGGAACTCGAAAACAAAAAATATGAAATATATAAGTAATAGAACACAAAAAAGGTTTTAAACTCAGCAAAAGGAGTAAAAGACATACTGAAAAGAAAGAATAGGCCATCAAACAGAACACACTTCAACTAACCAAGTCACTGTCTGTGTCCGTGTGGTAGTTCCTCTCTTTTCCCTCAGTCTCCATCTTGCTTTGCTCTTCTTCCTCCGAAGAAGAACTCACTTCTTCTCCCAATAAAATCTTCTCCGCACGTCTGTCCGTCCTCTCGTCTACGTTTTCAACTTCTTCCGCCGCCTCTTCTTCGTCTGGAATTTGTTACGGTTAAGTAATACATTATCAACATCTTTCGCCGCCTCTTATTTCTGGAAAAGGGGCAGACATTTTTGTATCGTATGACAGCGTTTGTCGAATGAAAAGTTAGGTACGGCCAATCAACATCAAGCAACGCTATCACGCGATAATAACGATTCTCTCTATCAAATCAGGCATTTAAACCGAGACAACCTTCGAGAGTCCTTATATGTTCACCGACCGGTTCGGCCCAGAACATCGTCAATATAAGCCTAACAACAGTATATGCATCATTATATTGTATTATAAGTATTATCCTTTATTAAAGCCTAACAAAACTTCAGAAAGATCTCTGACCTATCTCCTCCGGATCACTTTCAGACATCTCCTCTTCCTCTTCATCGTCCAACATTTTCTGTAACTCGGCGTACGCAGGATCTTCCGTCTGGAGGGTTGAAATTATTTAGATTGGAAGACTTTAAGTCAAATTTTATGTCTAATTTGAACTTTGGTTATTACTGTATATCGCTTTTCAAATACGTTTGTCCTATTCTTATCTATCGATGAGATAAGAATCTTTACCGAACTGAATTGCGGCTGGACGGCGTGTCTACACAACTCAACAGACTGAACTGAGCTGATATACAGACCCTGAGGCGAGGCGGTACGCTGTTACAGAAGCGTCCCTTACAAAAGCTGCCAAAACCACTGCTAGAACGTAAGTGACTATGTTACACGCTAGATGGAGCTTTTCCCCTACGACATGTCTTGCGCTATCGACACGTTGAGTGATGAACAAGTAGAACACGAATGTAATTTCGTGCTGCCACCAAAAACAGTGGAATCTATCTCTATGCCCAACACTCGCCATAGCGGAAAAAACAACGTGAACCTGTACCGTGAAGCCTTAAGAGAACACTTCAAGTTACTGATAGGGTTAGGTACCGAAACAATAACTAGTAGCGCAGATAATCTAACTCACCTTATTTCGAGCACGTTACCGCAACATCTGAACGACTGGACCACGCTAACAAACAGTTAGAAGAGCTCCAGAAGCAGATTGACGCAGCCAACACTCTCGTTTCGGACATGACCAAGCTACACATCCCTCCGGATCCATCTGCCCCTCGTCTCAGCCCGACAGTCGACGGTAACGACAACACAACAGGTACTGAATGTGAAATGTCCGTTTGAAATGCTTTCAAATGTGTGCTGTGATCAGTTTACTGTTGATTCACTCACCAAGGACATCAAGTACGACAAAAGTTTTAGGAACAGACGCGTAGCATACTATGGAAAGTATCCCTACAACTACACTGGTGGACAGCACCGTGCTAGGGATTTCTCAGAATCGCCCTATCTGTCCTCTATCTTGGAAAAGCTAGACAGTCTTATACCTAATCTAAAATACAACTCAGCAATGGTAACCCTCTACAACTCTCCAGATGCTTCCATCCCCCCACACTCAGACAACGAGGAGAGCATAGTGGCCGACAGCAACATCACTACCCTCTCTCTCGGCACGGCTAGGCCAGTAGTATTCCGGAAGAAACCTCCAGGCGACTACAAAAAAGAAGTCCTGAACACCACACACGGGTCAGTATACACAATGACTAGGAGGAGCCAAGATGTTTGGGACCATTCTGTCCCGAAGATCCCCCGCAAAGACTACACAGGACCAAGAGTGAGCATCACCCTGAGACTCCTGGAAGAGCCCAAATCTAGCACTAGCACGACGAACGGACCCACAGCGACTGAAGGCCCAAGAAACGGACATCCACAGCCCAACACCAGCAACTTGAACCCAGGACGACCCTTGCGTGTTCTCATCTTATCAGACTCGAAGAACCGTACCTTCGACTGCTCTCTCCTGAAAGATCCAATAGTTGCCTTTAGACAAGACCTGTTTCACCTACGAAACCTGGAGCGACATCGCAGGTCTATAGAACAATCCGACGTTGTGCTCATAAGTGCCGGAATCAACGATCTAAAACATGGCCGCGTCGACCCTCGCCAGCTACACAACCACGTGAAGCAGTTTACGAGTCAATTCCCCAACATCCAGTTTGTTTTTGACTCAGTATCACCACTGACCCTCAACGCGGATCGCTTCAACAAGCTCAACGACAGTATCGACTACCTCAACAAGCTACTTGTGCAGCTGTCTTTCCGGTCCCCGAACTTCAAACTATTCGACAACATCTACTTTGGACTTTCTCACCTGGCTAAGGACGGTCTACATTTTAATGACTCTGGAAAAAATGTTTTGTCTATGTGCTGGGTGCATGTTATTCTCATAACTTTAGGATTTCGTTCTGGTGCATTGCCGTTAAGGCTTCCTTTTCAAAGCTTGTAGATCAGGAATACTTGAACACGTTTGTCTGAACATAGCAAGATTTCTATCTTTATGATGATATGATGAAAGTTCTGACATAACTGAAACTTTTAGGATACTTAACGTCTTAATAGTTCTAGAGCTGGACCTATACAGTTTTGTATTTCCTAGCTACGCACGAGTTCTAGTGCACAAAAACACGTCCTAGTCAAACGATTGAACTAACAAAATCAAGCATTCAAGCGCCGAACTCTTTGATTCTCAAAACACACAATTAACGTAAACCTTATCTTATATTGTTGTTAGATCCAACAATCTTATCTGATCCACTTAATACCGTTATCATTATATTTAACTTAACGTCCAGGTGCTTACACTAGTACACTACCCGCACTAAATTACAATGAACATTATTGAACAGATTTATACACGCGATCACGACACAACCCAAACTCACGCGCTTCACGTGTCATGAATGCGCCATGCATGTTCCATATCACGTATTATAAGTATTTTACATTGATGGAATGACGATTGACGCGACACACGTACACGTACTCTGTACTGTATACACAAGTACTCTACAAACAAGTACACTATACAATACAATACACATACACATAATGTACAATAAACACAATGATCTGAGCAGACTATACTCGCGACCACGACAAATCACAATCTACGCCCAAAACCCGTTATTCGGTATACGAAAGAATTTGTAAACTCTCAATCAAATTTAACTACGCTCACGAAGTTGTTTTTCTTTTCTCGATCAAATTATTACAGGAAGTTTAAAGGTACTAGGTTTAGGTAAACAATTGCAGGTAGGTAACAGGAAGTGAAGTTACGATTTTGCTTGCACACAGGACTGAAAGTTCTCGCCAGGCATATCTAACTAGGTCACGTTACTATTTATACTATACTATACCATATTATATTGTACTAGTGCACCACACAGCACTACTAATACTATTGTAGTATTTGTAATTAGAATTTAAATTTATTAACAGCTCGTCATCAATTACAGCTCGTCATCAATTACGAACAACAGTATTACTTCTGAAAAGTTGGCCAATCCAATATGCGAACAATGCAGCGTGCGAATACCTAAATATCTTCAAAAACTTGTTTGCTATTTCTGCAAAAAAATTAAGCATCCTAAATGCCAGAACCTATCAAGAACAGAAGCACAGCATATAATTGAACAGAACGATTCATGGATATGTTACCAATGCATTTCAAGCATTTTGCCGTTAGAACTAGAGAAGCCTATAAAGTCACGTGACAAGCACAGATTAAAATTACAAT
>JH153152.1:21860-41966 GCA_000226015.1 Mnemiopsis leidyi
AGAGAGAGAGAGAGTTTCCTAGACCGAACAGACACAAGATCAGCAGTTGGCAGGTGGAGGTAGATTAGGTAGATCAAGTAGAGTTGTCACTACCACATCACTTACTTAGGAGAAGTTATTACACCGGATTAGAGAAGTCTCATTAGCTCATTACACACGCCCGTACACGGCAGTGCAGGGTTCAGGGAACCTGGTCTACTGTCGTCCGGACATTGTTTTGTAGATTGTAATGACCAGTTGGTAACATGAAGATTTATTAACTATTACTTTCCTGAACCCACCAGTTGGTAACATGAAGATTTATTTCCTATTATTTTCCTGTAAACTGTCCTATAATTTCATATAGATTGCCCTTTAAAGCCAATAACATGGAAAGAAAAGCTCAGAAATGAGACATAGACGTATCTGATATCTGATATACTGTCATAGACATTACTTTACGTTTGTACAAAGATTTTTAATACAAGTTAATATTATAAAAGTTCTTAATACGACAAGTTAATATCATAAACGTAGATTTATTTCCTATAATTTTCCCTATAATTTTCTTCGCCTATTTTAATTTACCCATAATTTCCCATAAAGCAAGTCAGATCACTTTACCAAAAGTCAGGTCAACCTCATAGATGAATTACTAAGGATCGAACAGGCGGCAAGATTTACAGAATATGCAATTCGGATCGTAGCAAAATAATCCTTGCACTCGACTACTCTTATAGTTAATTAATCATCCGATGAGGCGTAATAAGACATTTCGTTTGATAGCCACTATTAGGGTTTAAGACAATTTGGTGAATTTTGGACTTCTCGCCATTATCACTGATTTATGAATATTATCATATGTCTTGATAGTGGGGAACGTAGTCGGAGTCTCAGTACACTGAATTGAAATTCTCAATCCAGCATCCTTGATGCAAACACGGTACATTTCCTCACAAATACAGTACATTATTAATACACCACACCTACAGTTTGTGTGCTGTACACTCCATTTCCTGTTAGTCAGTGTGCAAGCCGAACGCAGCAAAACAATTTCAAAATATTTCGACCTGCTGTGAATGAGGAAACACAATGGGAATTTATAATACGTAAAGTTGTTATTCTATTACTAATCTGGACATTTTTAAAGGTACAATTTGGATTGATCTATGTTGAATCGTAATTAGTGACTTTTACATTGCACATATTAACGTCGTGATATATAATCTCAAGCGATAAGAAGGTTCGGATTTCGTTATAATAGATAACATGATTGTGCCACGTGTGTTTATCGTACATTTGTCAAATTCAACTGAAATCCTTTAACTCGCCTACCAACACATTACAAGTCAGATGACAGGTAGACAGCTGTGAAACATCCTTAATAAACAATCTTACATAGTTTACATAGTTTAATAGGTTTACTCTGCTTACCAGGCAAGGATACAGGAAGTAAGTCTCATGTACTGTAAACTATACACTATACAGCTGCACAACAACCTGGTGGAGTGTAGAAGGACTATAATCACTGTGCTTGTATATAGTACTAATCATAATTGTACCGACCTGGGTATACGTGTAGTAGTGACTAGATGGGAGAAGCAATACATACAGGTCAGCTCAACTCATTCTATTTAACATAGGGTTCTTTGGTCTCGGTTCTCAAATCTCTAGAAACGTGCATAAATCCACACAAAGTCTAATACCATTTAGAAAATCCCTCATAAATATTCTCCATAATGTTCTCTTTATTAAAATTAAATGATTAGAATCAGGCTATAATGAAAAGGACTTAATATCATACATCAAGAGGGTCGCCAGGACCTGGGACCTAGATATTTCCTATGAACATTCTATAAATATTTTCTCTCTGCCCCACACGATCTAGCCATTATGGGACAGAGTGTGTCTACAGAGTACAGTAAGGAATGTACAGTATCATGTATACAGAGAAACACATGTACTCAGTGGTTTGTCCCACATAGAATGGGGGTAACTGCAGAGTGATTTAACATTCCATACACCAGTGTCTTACTGCACTGCACACCATGAGCTTGGCAGCCTGTTATTCTAGGATTTATGCTTATCATTAGCATTTGAGTATCGGTTAAGTTAGTATTAGGTTTTCTAAAATTGTATAATTGAGAGATCGGGCAGCTTGCCAACACATCATTAGCCTCCTTATTCCTTGCAGAACAATATTAAATTGAAGTTTGATTGGCTAAGTGTTTCGAAAACTAGGCCACACCTTTATATCTAAATTTCGTCAGAAAGTTCATTGTACTAAGTTTCTCAATTGCTAAGCAATCAATCCTTTATGAGCTGCAAAATGTCCGATTTACTAACTCAATTTTCAATAATGCTGCAGCAGATGGTGGCACGTGGGTTAAATTCCTAACACCAGAAACACATATAAACTAGCAAAACTTGAACCCAGCCAAATAAGAAATAAGGACAATTATTATTACAGCTTTTGACAAGTTTACCTTTTCTGCAGCTTCTTCATTTCCTGGGTTCTTGTCCGGATGGTATTTAAGTGCAAGCTGAAATTATACTGAGTTAGGCTTCAATTACACAACACACACGATTTAATTAAAAAATTTAAACTAAGATATCTTAAAAACCCAAAAAATGAACAGTACTACTAACAGACCTTTCGATAGGCTTTCTTGATTTCATCAGGACTAGATTCTTTGTCAACACCGAGAATCAAATACAAACTCTCCCCAGCAGTACTGAAATTGCATCTCTGTTTAATACTTTCTAATGGGTCCCTCATACCAACACTACAACTTATAGCATTGAATAGAGCTGGAGCGGGAGCCAATAACAGATATCATGCCATTTGTAGCTCTATATTCAGGATGAATTATTTTTTAATTAAACAGTTACATGGTATCTAATGCACAATAATTTACCCTGGTTTATATCAAATGTGATCATATGATTGCACTTGAATTTGCCAGATACAAAATTTGAAAGATCCGACTTACCAGTAACCTTTGTCTGAACTGCAGTAAGTGCAATAACTGCAAATGTTGTGTACTACTCATGCGCATAACTATAAACTATTATCAAACAGGAAGAAGTTCAGTACCTGTGAGAACGCTGGGAACGAGGACGTTTGGGATCCCCAGGCCCTCCTTGTGGAGGAATTGTACCGTATTCGCCCATCAAACCATAACGTCTAACACAACATCCTAATTCACTGAGGATAACAAATTAATTCCAACTGCACTTTGTCATATTATTTGACTTACAATCCCTGTTAAAAATTATAAATCCTATGTAATTTTATGGGCTATCACAGGATGTCTATTCTATACTGCCCAAATCAGAAAAGGCACAAAATTTCAGAAAACACAAAACTTTTATTTACAGAATTTAGTATCAGTCATTCATTAATATCTCAATCTCTGTGCTAGATAAGGTATGGAACAGGGGTTGACCCAGCATGGAGTGCGCACAGCTTCAAGACTGGTGGCTTCCACACCAGTCCATGTGGTTTTCCCATTTTGGGGTAGGCATACACGTAGGCGGCACAGCATTATACGGCACAATTATATTTGCTCTCATTAGTATTAACTTCAACTACACAAATATTGTAACATTTTAAAATGTCAGCTATATTGCTTAAGAGAAATTAGATGAGAAAATGAGAAGTAATCATGATATAGGTTGCCTAGCCTTAATTAAAATGAGGTGAGTTTCAAACTGCAACACCGCATATAAACAAACCATTTACTGGCTCACTAAGGGACATTTGCAGAGGCAGACACTGGAAGGCGTCTATCTCAGCGTGCCCAAGACCAAACGTAACAAAATTAGGCAGATTGAAGAGCTAACTTACGCAAATGGCTAAACCGCAGTGCACTTGGTAGAGTGCACTTGGTATTCTCTTTTAAACTATTTCAACACTACAAATTAAATACATTTATTGAGGCTGAAGATTATGTCGTAAATTGAATGTAAAATTAATTTGACGTACCTCTACTACATTCGAGATATCAGGGAAACGAAATAAACACCAAACCATGAAAATAAATTGATGATTACATTAACTGAGATAGGTAAGGCTTCTAAGATTGGAAGATCTATAACGGTAAAATTCCTATAAACATGTCCTAGCAACTGGTAATAGTCCTATGTACAGCATTTTATTATTTTTATCAAACCCTTCCATGTAGTAAGTGATTATTTGCGAGATTATTTTTTTATTGTGTAATTATGCTAGATGTATACTTGCACTGTATCATGTAATATGCTACAGCATACCAAATACTGGTGCTAGTTAGAGCTTGTGGTCACAAACTGATTTAATACAGTCTAAAAACGAATTCATTACTGCTCCTTTTTCCTTAGGCTTAAAGTTGGTCATTTAATTATTAAATGATTCTAGCCAAGAAGAATACTTTCATGTTAATTGGGGTTTGTGATGAAGTGGTAAGGTTCTGTTTTCATATTTGATTAAGTGAAACTCTGGTTAGGGTTTAAAACAACTAGTCCATGGCATGATGAGTGTACTAAGGGTTATTAAAAAGAGACTGTGTCTACATGAAATAAAAAAACAAGAGGATAACATCTAAAGGTTTACTGAGGATTTCAATTCAAGTATCCTCTTCTTGTTGTCGTAGATGAGTGAGCTGGAATCAGTCAATGAGGGTAAAATAAGGGTCTGCTATTCAAAAACCAAAGTCTTCCTTATGGCCCTATCAATACTAAGAAGCTCTTCAAAGCCAACATAGACCAGTGGCTTTCTTGGAAGAATTTGGAAACCTTAAAGATTTTTTCAGGAATACTACAGGGCTCAGGTTTGGGACCTTTACTATTTGTATTTGTTACACCTGTATGCAGGCTTTTACAGTTTTACTGAAGGGGCTTCTGGAAGATTCTAGATCTTTTAACTGAAGCCCTCCTAGTCCTCATATAACCCTCAATCACGGTTTCCCGGTCATTCGGATTAGTCAACCGAAGAAGATTGCAAAGGCAAATGCCCTAAAAGCACTCCTCTAGGACTGGCGGGTATGGGAATCGAACTATTAATTCAAATAATAAATTATCTACTTACCACCTCTATTACTATTTGGTCAGTCACAACGGTTAAAGCCAGATGATGTGGGAATGTTTATGGTGCTTGTGTGAATGGAACAACTATGGTCTTAATGTCACTAAGTCTCTGATCTATTTGATTTAAACTGTTCTATCTGTCTGTATAGAGCAAACTGTGGCTCCTAAATATGAAAAAAGTGTATCATGGGACTTGCACCACAGCCACTTTTCATCCAGTGCAGTGACTTGAACATACTAGAACTGATATAGATTACACTATCCTTGTGGCCAGCCGTTGATTCCAAGACCAATCATTGATTCCTAGAGTGACTAGAGGATCTATCTGTCCCCCGAGAGTGTGCCGAGGTGATCTGGGAATAACCGGGAAACCGTGAATGAGGGTTTTATGAGGTGGGTCTCCGTAAGAAGATATAGAATCTTCCAGGAGTAGCTTTAGTAAAACTGTAAAAGGCTGGTTACAGGTGTAAAAAATGCAAAAAAATGGATATGGAGGGCTTTATCAGGATACAAGGATTTATCTTTACCACAGCTGATACACAAAACAGGGTGTTTGTGTTTCTGTGCTGGTAACATTCGCTGTACAACAGTCAGCAACAAATTCGTTAATATCCATGGAGTCCTTATCGGCATAAGATTAGGTTCTAACTTCTAGTGATTGCTATTTGACGACGAACTCTACTATTATCAATACTTAACGATATTCAGTTTTTTACTGGGGACAGCACGTTAATCGTTTCCCTCCTATCGATCCCTCTTTGTTGTAAAGTAACAAAGACTGAGGTCTCCAGGCAAGCAGTTTTACATAATACACCTTCAGTTTTATTGAGTGGATTTGAGTTAAAGGAGTTGAAGATTTTTGTTTAATTTTGGTGATTAGTGTCAAAATTATTTGCTAAGTCCCGAGCTTTAGCTTACTTGCTTGTGTGCCTCAGTCCTTTATATTGTCTATTAAAAAATTGTATCCGTCTACTGTTATAACGAGCTGCAAGAGTCGGATATCAGATCACCGCGATACATTGTCTTTGACAATGATCAGTGGGAAACGTAGAAAAATCACGCAGCGGTAATAAACGAGCTGGCCTGCTGGCAACCTTTTAACATAACCAGGTGCAGGCTAGTTGCTAGGACAACAGGGCCCTTCGCCTAGTAACGAGGTGCCTACACCGCGCGCGGCGGCCAGGCCAGAAATATAATGTGCACGATGGCCGCAATCAGTTGTTTCATCGCCTTTGTCTTTTATTATGATCCACGCGGCCACAAAAAAGTTCGAAAAATTTTTGAAGCATGGCATCTCCCGTTGAGATATAATATCAATTATAATGAAAATATTGAGAAGATTTGTCAGGCGCGAAGCGGCACGCTTGCGCATTGCGGCAGCCCCCGCGCGCGAATTGCGCGCGGCACGGCAGTTGAAGGTTGATAACCTACTGTCAAGGCCATCACGCGCTCTTTTGACGAAATCATATCCGTCTACCGTTTTGCGAGAGTCCGGTATTACCATGTTTAGCACTCTTTACCGGGCGTTGCGCTGCTCTCTCTACGTTTCCCTCCGCAAAGCAACAATTAGCCTGAGGTTCCCAAGCAATGCGCATTCTGCAGCGCTGCCCCTTAATTCAATTTGAAAATTTAAACTGGGCCGGAACGCAAGGAAAGCTAAAAAATTATCGCATGTTCTATCATCTATGCTATATAAAGTACTTTACATTTGTTTGTACATTGATAACCTACTGTCGTGGCCATCACGCGCTCTCACGCATTTCTGGCCTGGCGAATCTCGAAAAAATTTTAGACGCGCATCGCCCGTTAAATTGGTATGCGTTTGTTTTCTAATGCGGTGATTCCCTACTCATGCAGCTAAAGAACGGTAGACGGATATCATCTTGTCAAGATATCCTGTAACACATAGTCCATAGAATATCCTTGCATTATAATAGTTAATTATTTTTATGTTACAAAATTGTGAATTGGATTGAATTTGAATTCAAGTAGCCACTTCTTTTCCTAATATTCCAAAAGTTTTAAATCATTGTCAACCTTTGTTTTATCAAACAGATTTTCAATAAGATTTTTTGGACACGTTTTTGGTTTTCTATTATTTCGATTTTGCTTATTTGGCATCTTTAGTCACACCTCCTTGATCGAGTTTGACAAAGAACTATTCTATTGAGATTTGGATGAGTAAGACCAAACCTGTGGTACTTACGTTGTGCTGCAGGGTCCTTCTTGTAAATTATAAAGGATACCTTTCTAATCCGGGTTCCGAGGATTAATGCACCACCGAATATCAAGGCTACTGTCGGTAGAATATTGTCTTAAATCACATGGCTGTCTAAAATAAATGGGGCTAAGTTAATAAACCAAGCAAGCGATTTTTGTTGTTGCACTGTTAATCCTGTAAAATTGTCCCAAATTTTTATGATTACTTAGAGCCTTCTTATAATGGTGCCTTCCAGCCTAGCCGGTTCTACCAGGGCATAGTTATGCCGCTGTTCAAACAACCTGCCGTGCCTGAACAAATCTTGCAACACATTTTGTGCTTTGTAGTCTTTGCAAACGAACCTATGTAATCTAGTTTAATGCAAGATGACCAGAACACCCTGCTCTTGAAGTGTGATGCAGCAAATCTAAATTCATCAGAATTTCAGATAGTTATCAAATATCAGTGTAAACATTTACTAGTGTATTATTTATCAATTAACAATTTTATCTCAACTCTTCGCAATTGATAGGGTGCCCGCAGACACCCTGTCACCCCCACCAGCCACCTCTGTGATGATACAACAAACAATGAAATATGGCATAGCTTTGGTCTTCTAATAAAATGAACATCGAACATGATCGTTTTTGTTGGTTTCATGATCTGAGATAGCCTGTATAGTGTAAGTTTTGCTTTGATGGGGTCCAAGCTTTGTGAATAATCCTTTTTATTTCAGTTTACCTGCCATGTAGCCAACAACTTTTGAAAAGTTTTACCTTCATTGATGCAAAACGCTCAAATAATGGGCATCAGGCAGCTTTGTTTAAATTTTGAACTAGTTGCCTGTGTGTTGATCAAATGATCTATAGTGATGTCAGCTGCCACATTATCATATGTCCCTTAGTCTTGACTTACACATCTTTCATCAAGATCAAAGCAACATCAAAGGATTTTTGAGATACAAGTTAATGTCTCTTGTACCTGTGTTGGCCACAGTATAATATACCATCCTGCAATTAAAATTGACATGGTCACTCTTTCTGCCCGCACATGCATTTGACATAATCTCTGCTACTCTCTAAGTGCTAAGTAGCAGTCTACTTTGAACATAGCACAAGAGATGAAGTTTACCTTATCGTAATTTGACTGTTTTAAGTAATATTGGAGTGATCATAAATTATAACGAATTAATTTGTTTTAAAAACTTGTTGAAACTTGTAAACAAGTAAATGTTTTTTGATAAAACATAATAATCCATTTTCATTTTCAACAGTGGTATTGAATATACCTTATGTAGATACTTTCTCATTGGGAACTGATGAACTAGCTCAAGATGTCTGTGAAGCAAGTTCACATTGAGAGATCCTACTACCAGTCTACCACTGCCCTTGATTTCAAACCTACCAAGAAAAGTGCTAAAGATATTTATATTGAGCTGCTTGACAGGGCTCTACAAGCTTTACAGTAAGTGTTGCTTAAGTGACTCTCTTTGAAAGAAATATATTTCACTAATGTAAGTACTAAGTACTTGTGGATCATTCAATTGACCTACCTTGCCTAATTTATTACAACAACTCGGTTGATTGTCATGCAATATGCTTTCTCAATTAAACCAGCTTCTTTAGAGAGGGTAAGCAGAATGACTCTGAGACTGACACGGAAAAAGAGCGTCATCTTCAGTGAGTATAAGATAATGAACTCAGATAAAGTTGCAATATCTTTCAACATAGTTTTTGTTGCATGTATTTCTTTTTTGTTAGTATCTTAGTCAGTATGGGAGAAACGACAGAGATTTTTTGCTATATGAAAACTCCTACTACGTTCAAACTTTTCAAACAGCATAGTTGATTTTTCTCATTCGGCTTGGCCTTATCCCATGATCACTGGATTTAAAATCCTGTGCAGTTACCATCATCTTCAAATAAATAGTCAACTGGACTGCACTATTTCTCACTGTACGATGTCGAATGTCGATGCACACACAAGTTTGTTGTGGATATTACATGTAACACATGCATTACCTAGCAAGCACCTCATGACATTAGACTGGAGCTAAACAGTAATTCAGTCTCTTGCAGTACATGCTGAATGTTGTACATAATATTACTCAGACTAGCAAGCATTGTCAGTTATGAAGTATTCATACTTGTGATAACAGTGCAACTGCGATATTTACTTCGCTAATCCTTGCTCCAGGCTGCCCCTTGTACTTTAGAATGATGCTCAATGGGGCGACCATGTTGAGAATTGTGTGATCTAAATTACTGGTATAATAAAGTAAAGTTATCACCCATTGAAATAGAATATAATACCATTAGCACCCTATATTCGGATGTGACTTCAGAAAAAGTTAAGATAATCCAAACTGTTGTCATTGCAACGTCGCTAAAGTGATAATGACGGATATCAAAAATACATAACTCAATTTATGATTTGATTCAGCCGCAGTAAAATGTAAAAATGGGCAAACTATTTTCAGGCTTTTCATTAACTGTCGATCTCTATAGTTTGTGATCTACTATTCCATCTCTTTCAGTAATGTGGATCTTGCCCTGGAGAAGGTGGTACAACTGCACTACCACTACCACCTAAACACCAAGCTCATGGCTGGTAAGTACTTACTTCTTTGTAAAATATTAGTTGTCATGTTCTTACTGATGTTTCTGTAGCTGGCTGCTTTGTTAGCTACCCATTTTAATTTTCCTGTGTTGCCGTGAAACACCTTAAAGTAAATGATAAAAAAAAGTTAACGCCCTTACACGATCCTGTGACGTGAGCATTGACGTAGTTTACTTAGCAAACCCTTTATTCCTCTCCTTATAAGTCTTTGAGTACCGTCAGTCGCGGCTGATTGGTTCATTAGATTAAAGTATCAATATCAGTTTAGTACTTAGATCGTTAGTCAAAGTAGCTGCAAATCTGATTTTTTAAGAAAAATTACTATCCTTATAACTCTTATAAGAATCGTAATATTTTTTGCAACTGTATGTTTACAATGTAATGTTTGGTGGATGATCACTTTTAGATATGGGTGTAAATATTGAATAATTTAAAATCTACTATTTTAGAAAGTTAAAAAAAACTCCTGCTGATCTGCTATATTTTAAAATCTGATGAGCTGTAAAAGGAATATTCACTGCCGCTGAATCTTTAAACTTTGTAATATTAAACCTCAATTTCTGCTCCTGTCGGATAACACAAAATGCCATGTGATACTACGAGATCAGACAGACGGTAGACCCCAGACATCCGGCCAAATTGAAGAGATGAGTAGGAAGAAGCGAAATCAAACCGAACTTCCCATAAAGTCAACACCATGACCAGACGTTTCCTGTGTTTGATTTTTATCACATAGGGTAGTTTAGTGCCAGTCTGTGTTTACACTTTTGAGATGAGTCATGAGATAAAGTTGTCCCAGGAAATTGTACTGTCAATGTACGATGTGAAAGTTACTGTGAGTTAGTAACTGTGTAAAATTTAGGTTAGGGAATCTTACTTAAACTATTAGAAATTTAAAATTTGGAAACTGTTGGTATCTCTCACAACTTGAAAAGGGTTCTCAAATCGGTGACTCTCTACTGCTACCATGATATTTGTCTCACCGCCCCGGTAAATTCTCGTAAACAAGTTCCATGCAACATGGGAACGTTTATCCCCTTATCTTAATAAGATTTGCCGAAATTGAATTACTACTACCTCCCCGCAGCGTTCCAAAAGCTGAAATCGTATGCGTCTATATTGAATTTTGTTCCACATTCCAACCAATCAAATCAATTTCAAGAAAAGCTTTCAAACTTAAACTTTATGTGATCATTACTCCTATTAAATGATCTCATAATTTCTTGAACAGAAATGCACCGTTCTTGCCTATACTTATCTTCCGGCATTACCCCACTAAGTGCTGAGCCAGCTGTAAAACTTCAAGTTGTGAAAACGTGCACAACGTCCCACTCACCAAGCAGAGTTACACTCCTTTGTCCTTTACACTGCTTGTTGCTCCACCCCTGCTCCACAGGGTAAATTCCACGCATATTTCTACTTTTATTGTGCACGGAGCGAATGTTGGGTGGACGGAGTCCGAGAAATGTACGTGAAACGGAACGTTATCGTCTCGCGTGTGTGGTTTCTAATCTCGATTTGTACATGATTCATGTAATATGTGTCGTGTACAGATTCAGATTGGACATTTCATTTGTATAGTGGTTTGCAAGATAAGTTGAGAAGTGACCATGCATCATGTTAACTGAACTTAGAACAGTGCTAACTACTTCATTACGATGAAATGTACTAAAACAGATCTCCACACATTGTTTATATAATTAGAGTTTACCCTGTCTATAGATGCAATAATCCCGGGTATACCGATCTTGTTTAACTGTAACAAAGTACAAACACTATATTTCATTGTTATTCAACCCTCATCCGCCAAGAAAGTTATACCATTCGTGAAGACATGTCATACATTGTTACCTACCTACAGCGCATTATTACACTTAATTGAACCGTCAAGGTAACGTGACAACTTCCTCCGCTCCTATTGGTCTGCTTCAACCCACGTGATGAAATACGGCAATCTGATTGGTTGAGCAGGGTCCTGTTGTCAAACAGCAGTTAGCAGTGTCGCTTGTGTGTTGTCACAACGTGTCCTGGACTAAACGTGTCCACCCCGATAAATCAAGTTTAAAATGTCCTGCAACGAGCCTGCCTGGGCAGTATATATTCCTTTTTTCTGAGGCAAATTGTACCCCCGTAATGAAAATGACCTGAGTGATGTTTACCAGTCTTACTCAAGTATCTAGCGATTTACTAATAAAATGGAACTTATTGTATACAAAAGGGTAGGCCGGGAAAGCGGACCAACTGATTCTTGCTCAGTTAATAAAACTTAATGAAAACGGTTTAACTCCACAACTTTGTGTTTTACTCGGCTCAACCTGCTCAGTCTGTAACTTTTTTTGGCAATGTCACGTTATGAGGGAATATGGTGGAACTTGGCTGTTATTATTCACATATCCCTGGACCGTGAATAATAGAAAGTAAAGCGGTGGAGGAGAGAAAGAGAAAGGAGCGATGTGTGTTAAGTCTAGTCTGTAAAATTACTCTTATGACGTGCTGGTGCCGAAAAGCCGGCCTCACTGATTACTCAAAGTACAGATAAGAAGGCTTTGTTGCACATGCTGGATTTAATTAGCAGGGGCCACATGGGAATTTACCGAAATTCGATGATTCCCAGACTTGCTGGCTGGTAGGCTGGCTAGCTCGCTGTCTGGCTTGCTGGCTGAATTTATTTCAAGACCTAGCAGTTTTCGAATTTTGAATAGATCTTGCTTCTTACAATATATTTTTTCTTCTTCAAGATTAATATGATATCAAAGTCCAAATGTCTTCCAATACATATCTGATACATTGCATTATTATGTCACATGTGCAGCTTACCGTTATACCTACAACTACAGTTTAGTGTTTTAGACGACTGGTTTGTTTATGTCACGTGCCATGAATACAGTGATCTGATTGGCTGATATCCCCAGGAGCTAACAACCTATTGGGTGCGATCTCCAACTCCCCGGCTGGTCGAGTCAGGACAATACTCAACGAGCTGTCCCACGAGAAGCACGAAGCAAGATATGTAAGTAAACTTTATCATTTCCCTTATTTCTGGGTAAAATTTATGTTAATTATGTGAGTTCATTATGCAAGTATATTGTCGATATGTGTGAATATGACGTTACTGCATGTTTAAAAATCTAAAGTACATTTGGTTGATTAAAGTCTTTACAAATAGTAATCATTAAATATCAAGCTGTCGGTTACATCATGTAATCAATTCTCGGCCAATTAGAAACAAGCTGACCAGCTGCCGAACAATCAAAATTGTTCTTAGAGAAGGAAAATATTGTCCCTCTTCCTCCTCTCTTCACTCCACATTTTGTCACTTCCGTCGTGTAGAATATAGTCTGTCTAACTCGACCTGAAGTAGATAAAGTCATTTGTCGCTAATCTCCTCTTGAAACGAGCTGCTAGAATGTTACTGTTACATTTGGTTAGCCAGGTTACGGATAATGTAATGTGGTAGACTGACATGCAATGCTTGTGACGATGCTTAGCATAAAAATGAATGATAATTTTTTATTACGGTTGCTAAATGTAACATTTAGTTGATAATTAATTCGATGACCCAACCAATTCAATCCAATGCAATAGTAATGCCATGTCTGCTAATTGAGATCAAATTAATATCTGTTATAAGTCCTGACATACCAGTTATATTTACGTTAAATACAAACATAAGAAGTCCAACATTTAAGCTGAGTAGATTAAATCATGTACTGTTGTTTTATTCTTCATGTTCTAAACAAGTGGACGGTAAACAATAATCACTTAACTAGAAGTCTGAGTAACGTTAAGTACTCATCGCTCACTTATTTCTATTTTTAGACATGACCTTTGGTATCCTCAATGTGTGAAAAGGTCCTATAACTCTCGTGAGTAGTTTTTA
The DNA here is from genome assembly GCA_000226015.1 of Mnemiopsis leidyi. Classification (NCBI taxonomy): domain Eukaryota; kingdom Metazoa; phylum Ctenophora; class Tentaculata; order Lobata; family Bolinopsidae; genus Mnemiopsis; species Mnemiopsis leidyi. Next base: position 35,606 of record JH153152.1, read on the forward strand.
GAGGGAAAATGACAATTTTGGCTCGGCTATCATACCTTTAACCTTCAGAGGAAGTTCGTATCCTTTATTTCACTTCTCACTAAATAGAAGAGGCAAGAGATAACTTTTTCCAGAAACTGATCTCATACCTAACAAATGCAGCTCATGTAGTGCGTCATACCAGATAGCATGTACACTGTACACTGTACACTGTACACTGTACACTGTACACTGTACACTGTACACTGTACACTGTACACTGTACACTGTACACTGTGCACTGTACACTGTACACTGTACACTGTACACTGTACACTGTACACTGTACACTGTACAGTTACTCTGGATAAATTCTCGAAACATTAAAGTATTTACTTGGCTACATACCTAGCTACTCAATGCACGAAAACTCTGTAGAAACTTTATTACGTAGTGCCTACTTACTGCTGCTGAATCTTGAAAGTCATTCCTTTCAGTATTCATTCAGAGTAAACATAATCTACAACATTGTTATCATGGAGTTACAACTAAACACGATACTATCAGTTTATAATATATCTCCTACTAACTGTAGTTACCACGGTATTTACCTCGGTTACAGCTCCCCCTTACATGCTGAACAGCTAGTGCTACTGATACATGTGATGCTGCTAGCGTCTCGTAGCAACGATATCTTGATAGTATAAAGCAATGGAAGGCATTAGTTTGGTTAACTTAGTTGGAACATATGGTATCAGACTATCGACTGACTAAGGTTGATAGTATCTTGATGGAAGTGACAGTTGCTCTAAAATCTGGTGGCACAAGTGATAGTGTCTGACATACGTGTTGTCAATCATTTCTGCGAGTATTGATCAGTTTGGTGGTGTGAAACACTGAAGTTCTTACCATTGCCGTTAAGATTGACGATAAGATCTTAACTTTAAATTTGACGATAAGCTGTCAATATAAATTTGCTGTGCTAGTAATCTACCTGCTGGTTAATTGGTTATGTTAGTCAGCTAATTAGTTAGTAAGTTAACAATTAAAGGAAACCCAGTTACTGCTGATCAAGTACTAATTACCAGAGTTAGTCCCAATAAATGATGTTAGTTTGGCGATATACCGATATATGCCTACAAGCTAACGGGGGAGATCAGAAGGCCGGGCCTAAAGATCCCTTTGTATCTCTGACAGTAATTACAGGGGATGTTAACTTGTTGATGCTGAACATGGCTGGTACTGCCGCTCCTTGGTCTAATCACACAGCGTCCCAGCCTATAATTACCTCCTCTAATTGGCTCATTATTTAATGTGGTGCAGCGACCGGCGGTGCTTATTGTCAGACGTTAAGTAGTCATTCACTGCTCAGTTATTTGTACTGACACACACACAAACACACACAAACTTACCATCTAATTCTGATTTGCTTCACGGTCGGCCATCCACAGGTACACAGCTAAGTTACAAAGATTACCTGTAAGACGTAGCGAACCGTCTAAGATCTGATTGCTCATTTTGTCACCTGAGTCAATCGAAGATTCCTTAATTACCTTAAAAATGAGTTATTCACACTTTAGTCTTCTCAGCAGATTTGATAATTAATTTGCAATCTTCTCAGCAGATGAGGTAATTAATTTGCAATCAGTTGGCACGTTCCTGAGCAGAAATCACAACACCATCTACTGTCCAGTATGTCTACTGTATTTCTCATACCAGGAACTTAATGACAAATTAAATGTTATGTTGAACTTCATATGAAGTTGAAGACATTCATCACGTCCACACGTGCGTGAAATATGCTAAATTGCATGTGCACGTGCATATTTGCAGAACTTGCAGTTTGCACGTGCATTTAAATAATCACCTCCAGCGATGCACAGGCCCGGTGCGAATTGACGTGGAGCGGTAAAGTTGAGCTCTACCAATCTACACACCATTATCACACCCACACTCAGCTGCTGCCGTTCAGTTAGCTGAGTGGTTCTATCCTGCTGTGTCTGATTGGTCAGTCCGTGTCACGTGACTTTAGTACCTTGATGTTATTGGCGGTTGAGATGGTTGCTGTAGTCCCCTTGGGGTCCTTTCCACCCGCTCCCAATAGCAGATGTTTAAATAGCTGACCTCCCCTAAGATGGAAGAAAATTGATACATGTAACATATTGCCTGTCTGTTATTTGATTGGATGGATGCTTGATTGAAAGAGATGGACCATTTTCATACCTCATTAGATAGAGGTTCACTTAGCATTATATATTGATGAAGTTTAATAAGTTAATACTTTCCTCACCCCCTCTCTCTCGATCAGCCAATCTAACTGTCACAAAATATGTTCATTTCTTGTAGATGAAGACTGAAGACATATGAACCACATAAATACAACATTATTCAGATTTAGAGCGAGCTAAATATAACTTTAAGGGTTGGGCCATTGTTAAACATCATGTTGCAAACTGTTCGATGTATCTCATAACTTAAAATGTATGAGTATGTATTTGTATTCTTTCCTTAGTGTTGAAAGAAGCCATCACTAAAATAATCTATCTTTAACTAATAATAACCCAGCTAATTCCGCTACTTCGTTTTTTCACATACATTTCTCAAATAAATAAACATATCATGGTAAGCTATTAAATTAACAATACAATTAACAGTTCACATTGCTATGTAAAGAGGACTACTAAAGAGAAATGTTGTTACTAGATGATACGTTGAATCACTTGAACCTACTGTAACTACTGACAATACAGCTACTTTATATAAACCTCTCTTTGTCACACTGGTATTGTATCAAGAATGTTCAGTGTTACTAAACGTTCATCATGATCAGTCCTCATATCAACCTAACAATTATAGTACATGTATGTACAGCAAACTGTTGAAGTAAAGTTGGCACCCTGCCAAGCTCCACTTTAGTGTCTCTCACTAAACACATGTTTGTGTGTTTGTGTGTCCGTGTGTGTGTTCTTTCTAACTTCCCCTCAGTCCGCCACATCAATATATTCATAGAGCCAGCTCTCTGTCTCACTCTCTACACAATGCCCTGAGGCAGGTTGATAACAGCTGCTCATTGGTCAGAGTAAGGTAATGACGGTCTCTGATTGGCTGTGTAGTGTCACGTGGTGCTGGTCCTGTGTGCTGATTGGCCGCATGTAACCATGGTGACTAGTCCCCTCAGGATACAATGTGTAAAGATAGAAGCTGAACACGTGGTACAATTTTTAACTGTTTGTGTGGAGTTTTCAGAGAGTGGGAATCTTGTAACGTCAAATCTATTCAAGTAAAGCTTCTACTAGATAGTCAAACTTCTACAAGTCAATTTTCATGAAAGCCAGTCTACAATCTTTAGTAAAAATGTAACTACTCCGATATTGCCCAGAATATTGGAGCTACAGCGTAAGGTTTTAACACAGAAAAGTTTAAATGCGAACCTACCATTTCGATTTCCACCGTTGTATTACACGCAATACATTGACGTATTTCAACCGAGAATTAAGTGGACAAACTTCAATAACTTCAATAACTTTGATGACTGCATTCTAAAAATAGCCCTGACCAAACTAGTTAAACTATTGAACTAAATACTCCTAAATCCAAGTTCTCTTCAAATAGCAGCCTGTCTTCATCAAAACACTAAATTGGCAGGTTAAGGTGCTAACATATTAACCAATGAGCAACTGCATCTCATTCACGTGTTAAAAACTAACCATTCAGAACATAGTTTTTAGGAGTCCTGAATCTTTCTCCTGGAAGACATCGGAAAGTTGTGATTACTGAATCGTCGTTACTTCCTCGATATTCTTACAGTTCCCGCTAAATTTACTCTGTGTTTAGTGAGAAGAGAAGTACAGATAAATGGAGGTTTAAGCAATTGTATTAATTGATGTACCTGATAAGTTCTAACTTTTCAGAAACTCAACGGTTTGGAGTCAGAATTCAAAGAATTCCTGGGATACCTTCACATCGAACCGAGAAGTAAGTGTAAGTGTAAGTAAGTGTAACAAAATGTTTTGTTGCCACTCAAATCCAACTTGTTTGTTAAACTAAAACTGCGACACTATTGAATACTGAATAGCCATTTGATTACGTTTAAGAAGTACACTGTTTAAGCAATGACTGAATCGTTTTGTGGATAATTTAGGCTTTGTCTTATCTTGATAACTTTCATTTACTGTCATGACCGCATGTTCTTGAACTTCTTAAACCCGGGAAATTCGAACCACCCCTATAAATGAAACATAACTCCTAACATGGCTGTGTTACTGTCCGTCGTAATATCCAGTTTTAGCTGGGAGATTAGGAACATACTCGTCCCTCCTGCTCCGTCACGTGATCGGCCTCTGTCACGTGATCAGCCCCAGTCACGTGATCAGTCGATGTAATCCCTGTCCTTGCTGCATGGGATTTACGTATAATTACCATGATATCACTGCAACCAGCATGTTATCCTCATTGATCTGCAATTAAAAGTGCTAAGAGGGAGATGAAATAAAGCTTGCTACTCTGAATACAGATCGATACAATGACCTCCGTTACGTCACCTCCTAGACCCAGCTCTGTTGCCCTGTAATTACCCCGCATTACATTACACACTGTGTCACCAAGAGTTCTGAGAGGGATCTGGTAAAGCCGGATCCGGAAACTTTTTGCCGTGTCTGACGTGATTGTGTAATTGGATAATGATGAAATTGGATAATGATGTAATCAGTTGATTGAGAGGGATAGAACTTGTTGGATTGAGAGGGATAGAACTTGTTGGATTGAGAGGAGATAGAACTTGTTGGATTGAGAGGAGATAGAACTTGTTGGATTGAGAGGGATAGAACTTGTTGGATTAAGAGGAAATAGAACTTGTTGGATTGAGAGGGATAGAACTTGTTAGATTGAGAGGGATAGAACTTGTTAGATTGAGAGGGATAGAACTTGTTGGATTGAGAGGGATGGCACTTGTTGGATTGAGGATAGTCTATTAAGTGTGGGGCGGGTACGTGCAGCAAGCTTATCAAGTGTTTCTGGCCGTGTTGAAGTTCACAGTATTATCCAATACAACAAAACTTTCTTACTTCATCACTTTCCCCGTAAAATGGGGTAGAGATGCCATAGTGGGCTCTAAAAACAGATTATAATTGCACGACAGAGCCTACGAAAACACGTCTAACAAGTAACAATCCCCGTTCTGACGGATTGTTGATGTCGGACGTGCCCACAAAGCGTCTGGAAGATAAGTGGCGGGCGAGAGGGCAAGTCTCTGTCTCTCAATGATTGACCGCCATGCAACTACCGCTGTAACTGTGCCGGCTGGAAACAGCTAGATGAGCTCATGTACACTGGAAACGTTAGCTCTGAACCGTGTCTAGACTAATGTGTATTGGTGTGATGATATGTGGACTCTTCGTAACTCTTCCAGTTTAATTTAGAACGGCCATGTCGCGCGTCTGTGTGTGTGTCTGTGTGTGTGTGTGTGTGTGTGTGTGTGTGTGTGTGGTTTGGTGCGTGTTTGTCAAGATACACAGGTAGGGTACTATCGTGAATGTTGGTAAAGCAGCCACCAAATTGGTATGTTAACACCGCAGCTGCTGACTTAACTTGTTGTCCTAACGTTGCCAAGTTGTCCGGATCTAACTGCTGGAGATTACCTATAAGTTGTATTGGTTCTTTATGTCAGAGTTAGGAGTTGTCAGGACGGTTTGAGTTTTTGAAAATAAGTACATACTGAAAATAAGTACATACTGAAAATAAGTACATACTGAAAATAAGTACATACTGAAAATAAGTACATACTGAAAATAAGTACATAATGGCAATAAGTACACAATGAAAATAAGTACATACTGAAAATAAGTACATAATGAAAATAAGTACATACTGTCATACTGAAAATAAGTACACACTGAAAATTAGTACATAATGAAAATAAGTACATAATGAAAATAAGTACATACTGAAAATAAGTACATACTGAAAATAAGTACATAATGGAAATAAGTACATAATGGAAATAAGTACATAATGAAATAGTACATACTGAAATAAGTACACAATGGAAATAAGTACATACTGAAAATAAGTACACAATGGAAATAAGTACACAATGGAAATAAGTACACAATGGAAATAAGTACACAATGGAAATAAGTACACAATGGAAATAAGTACATAATGGAAATAAGTACACAATGGAAATAAGTACACAATGGAAATAAGTACACAATGGAAATAAGTACACAATGGAAATAAGTACACAATGGAAATAAGTACACAATGGAAATAAGTACACAATGGAAATAAGTACACAATGGAAATAAGTACACAATGGAAATAAGTACACAATGGAAATAAGTACACAATGGAAATAAGTACACAATGGAAATAAGTACACAATGGAAATAAGTACACAATGGAA
>JH153152.1:41978-63804 GCA_000226015.1 Mnemiopsis leidyi
AATAAGTACATAATGGAAATAAGTACACAATGGAAATAAGTACATAATGGAAATAAGTACATACTGAAAATAAGTACATAATGGAAATAAGTACACAATGGAAATAAGTACATACTGAAAATAAGTACACAATGGAAATAAGTACACAATGATGATAGAGTTCTAAGGCACGTACACAAGATAATGGTATTTCTGAGGATGGGTCACAAATTTGGACCAATGAAAAGCTAGAAAATTACAGTTAACTGTTTCAGGTTTAATCGGGCATGGCCGACTGTGTGGTGGAGATGTTTACGAGGTAAACTTTATTTCAATTTTGTTGCATGTGTTGCGTATTTTTTGTTTCATCATAGTTACTGAATATTTTAATATTATTCTAATATTATTATTGTGATACCTATTATTATCAAAGATGCTCAAACATCCTTTATACACGACGGTATTCGGTAAATATACAAGATATGAGATATGTGTGATATTAAATACTTAGTAAAATACTTAGAGTAAAACCTACTGAAAGTAGATTGTACAAGCCGGTATGCAATTATCAAATCAAGTAATTAGCCTGTACAAATGATGGTTGTACGTGTGTTTTGTTGGATGGAATGCAGCTCAAACAATAGCAATGCCTGTCTGCCCGATCATGCTCTTTGTGCATTTCATTGAGTCTGCATTAACGTTATGTGTCATGAAACGTTACTCTGCTTTATTCACTGTGCTACTTCTAAGAGATATCACCTGGAGTGTTGATATCCGAATTCTTGATTAAACAATCTCCTTTATTCAAGTCTAGTCAGTGATGGAAGCTGGTTGGAATGTCATGTATGTCAGATATGCGGTGCTCAAGTGAAATGTTTATCTGAGCAGTCAGGAAAAACAAAACTTCTCTTATTAATTAAACTTCATATATCAGAAAGTACCGTGGACATCTCGTGTAAAATTGACAAGCTAATCTCGGCTTTCAGTTTTATTCGCTTCGAATCTAGATCTCTGCATCTGGAAAATAAAGCACGTCACACGACACCACATTAGCCCAGTCTCAATTATCTACGTACAGCAAATAAACAAGACCACATAAATTATCTTCCAAAGCCTATAGATCTATATTTAACCAGTAAAATCCAAGAAAAACCTTCCTCTAGCCAGTTAAATCCAATAAAAATCCTCTCTCAAACTACTCATACTCCACCAAAGTCCGGTCAGCTAAGTCTCCAACTCCATGTTGATTAGCCGGAATGTCTCTCTGCCCAGCTCTAGCTGCTCTCCTAGAGGAGAATATAACTAGATGTCTAGACAGACTACGTCTAGTAAAGCTGGCTGTGTCGTGACATCCCTGTCAAGATCCTCTCCACCTAATTAGACGCAGCTAAGTTTTCTCTACTCCTCTAATTGGTAAACAGCGGCATGGTTTGTACTGGGGTAGTGTTGCAGTGTTGTACTGCAACACTACCGTGGGAATGTTTAGTTATTTCTAATCATACCTCAAGCATAAAGTATGTCACCTGCTCTTTCCTGGGTTTAAATAACTCGGCCGCTATATTCCTCCGAGAATAAATACTTTTTAAGATTGATCTGGAGGACATGGACACTATTTATAGTTCTTAATTGATCAACTGGCCGATAAGTTCTTCGAATCTGGAGACTGGATTTCTCGAGAAAAGCTTTGCAAATTTCTAGAAATTTTATTTAAGTTCCCTGAAAGCTTTTTAAAAGATATAAGGATGATCTAAAACATGATATGAGTATCTGAAGCATTATCCACTTCCGGTGATCCCATGATCCCACATAAAGCTCTGACTGACCATTCTGCAAAGTTCATATTTCCGGCACACAGATTCCAACATATAGGTGTAATGAATTAAACACGACATTTTGAGTTACTTTACAACTGCAGGCCCTTCCCCCTGCTGCATACCATATTGACAGGTTAGCATTGTCCTCCGCAAAGTTATTATCACTGAAAACTTGTCAACTGGGGTGCCATGTTAAAAAGTTGTTGTTGAGTAGTGACGCAAAAGTAGGGTCTATGGCAGCGTGGCTTTAACCATTTTACTACTTAACTGATACGTACGGTATCTAAGGTACGTAACCATGGAAACACTTGTACGTTTTGCAACGCGTTTTAGGCGGTAATCACGGAAAAACCTGCACGTATTACTTTGTATTGTATGCGCCATGCGGTAACCATGGAAACCTGTACGTATTGCTATGTGTTGTATGCGGTAACCATGGAAACACCTGCACGTATTACTATGTGTTGTATGCGGTAACCATGGAAACACCTGTACGTGTTACTACGTGTTGGTAACCATGGAAACACCTGCACGTATTACTATGTGTTGTATGCGGTAACCATGGAAACACCTGTACGTATTACTATGTGTTGTATGCGGTAACCATGGAAACACCTGTACGTATTACTACGTGGTGTATGCGGTAACCATGGAAACACCTGTACGTATTACTACGTGGTGTATGCGGTAACCATGGAAACACCTGTACGTATCACTACGTGTTGGTAACCATGGAAACACCTGTACGTATTACTACGTGTTAGATGCGGTAACCATGGTGACCAGCCTAGTTAGCTAAATCTGTTTCCTCCTGTAAAGTTAACAGTTTTAAAATAACTTTAATGATTAGGGCGTTCTTGCTAATAACTGTCATTCGATAATGTGGTCGACATGGCACGATATTCACAATAAAACTGAACTGTAACTACTTCATTATCTCTCGTCATGTTCGTTCTAAGCGGTACTTCATGTCTCCTTAAGAGCGATCTACCTTAACTACTCTAGCCTCAAGGACGGTTTGGTTCTCAAATCCCAAGCTTCCACGTTCAGTGTATCGGCTGCAGAACACTCCGCAAAGTTATCACGACAGCTAACACATGTAGATCTCTCTCTCTCTTAATGCGATGTGCAATGAGTACTGGCTTTGCAGCACAGTGCTGCACTGTTGGTCGTATCGTTATGTCATATCCGGGTAGCTGTCCAGCAATATAATGGCACTGTGTCCACAGCCTTCCACATCGAGACTGCAGTGTGGTGTTGTGCAGCGCTGGAGAGAGAGATGTTTCTATTGGTTTCCGGGAAACGGAGACAGGTCCTTATTTGTTGTGGAAACTGGGAGTGTCGTTACTGGTGGGGAGCTGGTACACGTCTTGTGTTCTTCTAGAAGTAAACTCATGTAAAAAGAGAGTGTTTATGTTTATGTTTACCTGAAAGGTGATTATAATCATGGCAAGATATTTCCTTATATATCGCTGATGATATGTCTGCTTTGTCAATTATCAAGAGATTTATTGTCAAAAAGTTCAGCCAATGATTAGATAACAAGTTAACCAGCCAGTCTAATAGCCACGTTACTAAAATAACCCAGCAAAGCTTTCAACGAAATGTCTCTTACAACCAGCCTACCGGAAACTGGTATTAATTTGAATTTCTGCCTATCAGAAAAACAGAATCTTCACTGAAATAAAGAGACAATTCAATTAAACCAATTAAATCCAACCCTGTAGTTAATCACAATCGTCAATTCATCACCCAAATAAGCCAGCTTGTGTCAGCTAAGATCAACAATATCATATACATTGCTCAAAGGACCGCTATACAAACGATAGTTGCCACACAAGATAAAACACCGTGCCAGCTTGACCCTGGTCAGCTGTCACCCTCCTACCCATAAACCTCTGTGAAGGCAGGGGAGTTACAGACATGCTCCTTTAGAAAGTCAGTTACACAGACTTGATCCTTTAGAAAAACTCTGACACAGAAATTGTATCCTGGCACGGGGTTGAGGTTTCTTCTTCAAATAGCTGAGCTGCGGGGCCCCGTGTCTTTTACTGAGCTTTAATTTGAGTCTGAGATTGTTTGGAACAGGAAAATAGTTAACCCGATTGCATAAAATTAGTGGTTAAGTTATTGGGCGGTATTCAGTGAAACGTGATCTATTTATAAACTTTTGTTGTTGTTATATTATATTCTTGTGTACATGAAAGAGTCCACATATTTTAGCATCAACAAATGACGAGCTCCTTCATTCTTATTAGATCGTGCTAAGATTGCATTAGAGCAATGTTGACTGTGTCTAACTGAAACTATCACCGCTATTTATAGCATCATCGTAACACGTATCACGTGACAGTAGTAGCCAGTACGTATTCTGCAAGATTAGACCTGAACGACCGCGTTTACTGACCGTTCTGTCCGTTCTGCCGGTAGTAAGCTCCTCTCAGTTAAGTGAGAGTGAGATTTATGTTCTATGTGTCTGGGTGCGAAACAAGTGCTAGCTAGATTACCTAAATTGTATTGGGTATAGTGCTAGCTAGATTACCTAGATTATATAGGGTGTAGTGCTAGCTAGATTACCTAGATTGTATAGAGTGTAGAACTATATACAGGTAGCAGTATCAGGGCAGATATCAGGGGTGGAGCATAGCGCATTAGCGCAGGTAGCCTTGTGTGTGCGGGTGTGTGTGCGTCTGTGTGTGTGTCTGTGTGTGTGTTAGGGACTCAGTGTGTGTGTGTGTATGATCACTGTTACGTGGATATTTCTTGGAAATCAGTGGAGCAGCTATCACTATGAGTTTTATGTGTCTTCTCCCAAATATCAATACATAAGACCGATACTGAGCGTCTTTTCTACAAGTTAGGACAAACTTACAGACCTACTTACAAATAACTTAATCGAACAGATTAGTTTTAATCTAATGTAATAACCTCATGTCCTATACCATGAGATAGTTTACTATTGATCTATAGTTCTATAATAGCTGTCCTATTACTTGATCTAAGTTGATCACACGTGTTCCGTGAGACTAGATCAATCATTTACCACATGAGAGTAGGTAGATGCTACAGAGAAAGGGGGAGGAGATTACGGAGAGGGTATAAAGTTTGTAAATAGTAAGGAGGGATTAATGCTGCGAGTTTCTCTTTATCATAATTACTTGTAATTACTTGTAAATATCATATTTTATCATATTTATTCATCACATTTATTAATCACATCAGCAGTTCTGGATGGTGTGTATTTGAGAAAGTTACTAAATTACTGCCCGCTCTAACTACTAAGCTATTAATAGCATTGAATAATGAATAAGACAACTTAATAAGGCATCTCTTACACCTAATTGCTGTGTATTTTCCTAAAAGAAAATTCTAGAAAACCTAGAGAATCGTCGAAAAGGAGAAAAAAGTCAATGTCATGTTGCAGTTGTAACCTCAGCTCTGACAGGGGAAAAGTATCCGAGTTTTAAAGTCAATATTATGCCCGTGTAGTGTCACGTGTAATGTCACGTGCGTTATTAAACTCTGGGAATCCCCTACAAAAATGTACACTGAGTGAGATATGCTGTATACACTATACAAGGCTTCCTCCTCCTTGCTGTCTGACATTCCTTGTCAAAATGAACACACACATGTACGGATATAATAGATTCCTTGTTTTGTGTGGCAGTTTTTAGACTTCTTCCTGGAAGAGAACAGCAAGATGATTTATAGAAGTCCGGTATATTTCTGGGTTACATAACACGAACGAGAAGATAAAGTGTGGAGCGCGGTGTGATCCAGGGTTACAAAGTGAGGTCTAGTAACAGTATTCCCACGCTCCGATCTCCCCTTGTCAACGAGGATGAAAACTTTGTCAGATTCCTGACGTGGCGGTTTTAACTCCTGTTGTGGGCTGCTGGGTCATCACTGATTTTTATACCAGGGAGAAGTTTCTTAGAGGGGTTGCATTGTGTAGTATTTAAAAATAATTATATAGCAGTATAATATTAATATTGTAAAATGAAAAGAATTAAAGTTGTTTCAAAAAACAGTTTTTTCAGCTATATAAGCTAGATTAGCTAGCATTGTACATTGTACATTGTACATTGTACATTGTACATTGTACATTGCTAGAGTAGACCGCGTAGTAAACTTACTCAACTTGATTCTTCATGCGATAAACGAGTAGATTGTGTAGATTCTGACTGTTGTCAATCTGATCAAGCCAGTGATGTTAGTTCTACTACTACTAGTATCTACGCCTACTAAACACTGTCCCTACCTACGTCAATTCCACAATGTCTACCCTGCACCTGCACGTAGTTTATAAGATAGAGCATGTTCTAGATGACCGGACTTCTGTGCTGGTTATTTTACATCACTACTGAAGTATGTCTGTCTGTACGTCAGGGCGTCTATTTGGCTGTCTGTCTGTACGTCCCTGCGTCTATTTGGATGTCTGTCTGTTTGTCCCTGCGTCTATTTGGATGTCTGTCTCGAATCTCGATTGTTGTCTGATCTTAGTGGTTGTCTGTCTGCAATCTACCAGTACAGACATAACCAGTCTATTTCCTGATGACTAGTCTATCTTCTGATTACCAGTCTGGTTCCCAAATAAGTCTACACTGTTCTCTGACACATAACATTTTATCTCCACATAACCACATAACTGTATAGCTTGACTCAGCTGTTATTATCCATGACATAACCAGTCTATCGTGGAAGCTCATATTATCATGTGCTGAATAATTTACCCGTAAATATTACTTAGTACACTAGGAAATACACCGACTCGTGAAACACTGGCAGATTCGTGTCGTCTCTGCAAACGAGAGCACCTGATTGGCTGAGGTGAATCACGTTACCGCATTGCGGCTCTCTGATTGGCTTGTTTGTGAAATACAGCTTTTGATTAGAAGATCAGTGTGGCGCGGACTGACAGGCACTTTTTCCTTGTTATTGTGCCGGCAAACATCATTGTGTTAAACAATTACATCGACATTGGACATATTTCAGTAATAATATGCAGTGAATGTGCTCGCATAATCCTGCATATTTATGAGGAATATTTTTGGAACATATCCTTGTCAGGTGCCAATACTGTATCTCGTCCCGCCGATGACGTCATGATGACGTCATCAAATCTGCTCGCCCTACAGACCAGTGGCTGTAGAACCTGTCCTCGGACATTTAGCTCATATTCGCTTATATACCAACTGAAATCACAATTCACTTACTGACCAAATATTCAGAACTTCCGTGGTATTTTACGGAGCCTAGCTAAGTGTGGTAAGTACCAACTTGACAAGCTGAACTACACACACACTCTCTCTCTTTCTCTAGAAATACAAAAATAACATTACCTCAGCCTTCAAAACTGCTCCGTTTTTAGCAGACTCGTCGGCTCGGTTACCCGTCCCACTTCCGAGCTGCCACTAAATTCGTCTGCAGCAAAAATTAGCATCGAATTCCTGCACGTGTCGTCAAGACACAGTCACGTGACGTCACTTAATTATCACGTGACGTTTATCTTGCCTGACATTGTCGCTCTGCTTGGTATAACACCTAACTCTACAAAGTTCGGGGAGGATGCGTGTCGTGTGTACGGTGTAATCTCTTCTCACATAACCACAACAGTAGTAAATGTAGCCTGTCTGGAGACGGAGATAGGGGCAGGTGTGAAAGTCTCCGAGCTGGACATGTCTAAATATCTCTCTCGATCTGGGCATGTCTGAACTTGCCAAACACCTGGTCTGGAAATTTTGATTAGTCCTGTGGTAAGAACCAGTTAACCCTGAATCTCTAAAGTTCATTCCCTCGTTATTTTTGTGAACCAGTAAACCGAGAATTTGTTAACTTCATCTAGCTGTTATTACAGATCTTCCTTCCTACCTCCCACCTTGCTGCTGATGTTATCATGGCAGACCAGACAGGTCATAGCAACCAGTCATAGCAACCAGTCATAGCAACCAGTCATAGCAACCAGTCATAGCAACCAGTCATAGCAACCAGTCATAGCAACCAGTCATAGCAGCCAGTCATAGCAACCAATCATACCAATCAGTCATAGCAACCAGTCATAGCAACCAGTCATAGCAACCAGTCATAGCAACCAGTCATAGCAACCAGTCATAGCAACCAGTCATAGCAACTAGTCATAGCAGCCAGTCATAGCAACCAATCATAGCAACCAGTCATAGCAACCAGTCATAGCAACCAGTCATAGCAACCAGTCATAGCAACACCTGCACTCACGGATCTTGCCCATTGTCGCAACTTTCAGTGTCTGGTTTGACAGATCAACAAAAAAGCTGACAGCCTGACAGCTGACTCTGGAGAAAGCCCTGATTATGTATGCTAATTGGCCCCGATCGTCCATAAATAAGATAGTTGAACACTGTATGGTATGAAAATGCACTGAAGCTGTGATACGACTTATCAACTATCTTGCCTCCACCAGTTTCTGTTATAAGCCATCCACAGGAGAGCAATCATCTGGCGGATAATGTCAAATTAGAAATCAGTATACTCGCACTTTGTGTGCAGCTGACGTGCATTTTGCTGTGCATTTGGGTGTGCATCAAGTGTGCATCAGGTGTGCATCAAGTGTGCATGATCGGTATTTTACCAGCTTGCTAAGTGTTCAGTCAGGAAACCAGAACGATACGGACTGTGCAACGTATCTTGATGGTGGGAGTGGGCGGGCTGGACTTTATAAGGATTAATCAGTGCCCTCCCTGTAAGACAATGCTATTGATCGACTGTAAGTTTGGAGGTTTAGTTACTTCGCTGGGAACTGATCCATCAGCCTCCCGGTCCTACTGAAGTTAAATAGGGGAAACGTGTAAATGTGTCAATGATCAGCCTATTGTCAAATTATCCGGACGACTCTGCAGCTGTACAGCTAGCACAGTAGCTCTCTAGACTGTTTTAACTGCACACTTGTATACCTTTACAGCCTGTTTACTGACTTTAATATCTATATCATTAGGAGACTTATCTCTCAGTCACCTAGGCCATAACCTTACCTCACACTCGACTATTACACCTACTGACACCCAACCATTACTCTCTCAGCCTCCCCAGTACAGTCAGTCTACTTGACTGTGTTGGGAGAATCTATCTCTCTGGCGGAGGTCCAGCAGTCACGTAACGCGTTGAAACGTCAGGTTGATCAAGTGTTGAAATGTTGGGATGATGTAGGCAGGACATTACAGGCAGGCAGGTGGAAATACCTGGACTTGCAGTCGTGTGTTTGAGACGCGACTTTAGGGCTGTCATTACAGTAGTTGTACTACTCAGTACTCTCTACTCAGTTTAGTAGCCAACGTGTACTTATCTAAGTGTCAAATATATTCATTACTGGAGGGCATGTCAATTGCTATAATTCGGATAATTAGAGGGGGCATTACCCTTAATCACCTCCATTAAATCTCAGCTGGGTGCTGCCCTGCATAAAAACGTACTTGCACAGTACAGTTAAGAGGTACAAGACTTTAGAGGGTTGACTTGAGTCGACCTGATAAGGGAACTTCACGTTAAAGTACAGTAGACTACACTTGTACTAACTTCCTGTGTATATACAATATTACGTTACGGATGTACATATTACTACTAATACTAAATAATGTAGAAGTGTCAGTACAAGTGTCAGTAAAAGTCTAAGTACAAGTATAGAGTGTGCAAGTGTGACCTGCGTTATTTAGTGTACACTTCATCACGTATTCATATGTAGGTCTTCCTTTAGACATCCGAGTTATAGATAGATTGATATAAAGCGATTGGCATGATTTCATTGAAGTAAGGACTCGAAAAGGAATATTCATTTTAAGAAGATAAACTTTAATTGACTTATTTGTGCTAGTACGCAAGTGTAACTGCATGCAGATTTCCATAAACCCAACAAAAAGGATGGGGCGTAACGCAAGTTCACTCCCAGTCAATATCTCCTTAATTAGATCCGTATCGAAACCGTACAAAGTAAACTCCCGTGTAAACCACAGAAGCGCACACACGACATAAACTGACCTGAATTACACACCCAATTTACAGTTTACACACTTTGTTCAGAACAAGGGTGAACCTCTCCCCCACGCCCTATCAATGTTAACTTCGGTGTGCCTTAACGCCCTTTCCGGAAATTTAGTTAAAAACTTTCGACAGTGTTATGTGGTATAAAGTGTGAAGTTGTCACCACGTGTTACGTCACGTGGTTTAGTTTTTGTGGGTGTTGAGGGTAAGAGTTGTCTGGTTAAAGTTTCTACTCTGAGACTGGCTAGGAAACTGAAACAGTTCTACTAAAACTACCTGCGGATGTATAAATCGGAAGTTTATATGTTACGCAGAAAAATGACATTTGAAACACTTATTATTATCATATCGTAAGAAAATGCCAACGCTCTGCTCTCCAGATCATAAAGCCATAAGTTACCCTTAAATCTCTTACGCACCAAGCCTATTTGTTGATTAGACATACGTGTTAAATGCAGCTACTTTGACCATTAGTCCTAAATTGGAAATGTTCAAGTTTCCTATGTTGCCACAGAGCCGTAAAACTCCTACTATATATTAAATTAGTTAAATTTGAATTTAAAAATCCATATATATGGCTATGATTTAAAGGTTTTACTGTAAGACATACTCCACATTTATTATTCATGCACTAAATCATGCACCATTAATCTGAACTTTTAACAGGTTACGATAAAAAGTGGTACACAAAAGATTAAAACTCAGTGCAAAATCGATGCATCTCTAAATCAGAAATGGAAAGATCAGGTAAATAGTCATTAGTCTCTTTTGTTCGAGCGTTTGAGTAGTACAGCGACTTTTGACTTTGATTTTCCCACGGTCGCTAAAGTTGTTCTATGATGTCCTCTGCTGGTGTTTCGTTAAGGAATATTCAGCTCCATCATTTTACCTCCAGCTGCGAATTTTGAAAATCTGTTCGATGATATCATTTGCTCGAAAACGCCTACATAAGAACTGTCGGAGACAAATTAAGATTCGTTTGGGACAACGTTTGTCAAACCTACTTAGGTTACGGGCGGCGCTAATATCGCAGTCGTGGATGTATTCGCGCGAACTCATGCCTGATTGCGGCGCGCGCGGCCGGCTGGTACGCGCACGCACGTACGTGCCGCGCCGGCCATCTAGGAAAGGCAACATTGTTCCACCCAACCGCCCCCGGCCCCATATATTTCATCCTATTAACCATTTACCCAACATTAACGTTTCTATGTTTTCACCGAAGCTTAACCACAAGTTTAATCAAATCTGTTTCAGAAACCCCTGAATCTAAAGATAACGTATCACGAGCAGATAACGGTCAAGGTAACGACAATTTGTCTGATCTGTTTTATTGAATTGGACTGCTAGAAATCTGATGTTCATAAAAAATTGTCATTAGTCCTCCATGTTTTTACCGTAATGGTCCTAAAACTCGCCAATGAAGCTATGGTTAGCTGCTTAATTTGTGTTAAGCTGCATCAACCCGTAATTCTCAGGTTATCGATAAGAGAAAATACGAGCGGAACATAAATGTTGGGGAAGTTACGTTCAGTTTGATGAACTTGCTATCAGTCAGGCCCTTGGTATGTCATTTGTATTGTTTTGAGTTCTATACAATCCTGTACAAGTTATATGCTATCATGGTTTCAAATAGGACAAAAAATAGAAATATAGACATTTCGCACAATTAGAAAGGAAAACCGACCTTAGACTGTAATAAAATATCAGAGTTTGCAACCAAAGTTTGCGATTTGTCGCAAAATCAAAAAGGTTGACTTAAAGAGATTAAGTTGACAAACGCCGGCAAAATCAGTTCACATTAGACCTTTCCCCTTGGTCATGACGAAGACAGCATTGAATTCCCCCTCTTTAAAGAACCTCAGTTGCTCCTCCTCCCACCCTGCCTCCATCAACATCTCCTTAGCCAGCTCCACCCCCCAGCACGTCCCTAAACCTACCCCTCCGCAAGCTAACGACACCGACATACAGTGGTGGAGGGAAGTGTTGTAGAGAACCGCAGACATCGGGTTTTTTGTCTCCTTCACCATATCAGAGGATGCATAGATATCGTACAACGTGACCACTCCGTTGTCTTTTATTACTCCTTTTAGTCCCTTCATTGCTTCTGCAGGATGGGGCAGGTCATGCATACAATCGTATATCATCATGTAGTCGAAATGGTTTTCCCACTCTGGGTTCATGTTGCAGAAATCTCCTTTAACAAATTGTAAGTTTTTCAGTCCAAGTTTTTCAGCATCCACTCTATTGCGTTCTAAAGTCTTCTCATCGATGTCAAACGCTATAAAGCTACTGTTTGGGTATCTCTGAGCTGCTGCAATCGAATGGCGGCCTCTGCCACAGCCTGCCTCCAAGACTTTAATACCCTTTTCAAGTGCCTCGTGGACTCCCCCTCCTACCATCTTCATGAATGTCTCCGGAAAATTGCTCTCTTTATTCCTACATTCGCTCCAGTTTCCCATCCAATCTTGAAAAGTTGGATATTCGCTGTAACCTACTCCTAAAGGACCATCTTTTTTGAAACAAGCTCCGATTTTGTCCTCCTTGTCCAAGAAAATTTGTAACTCGTCAAAAAGCTGCATCAGTGCTGACGTGGGAAGGAGAGTTTGAGCCACATCTTTGTCGCAGGATATGATCATCCCCTCCTCAAGTTTCAGAACGCCTGCGGAGGCCAGCACCCCAACCCACTCCCGGACCCACCTTTCTTTACAGCCTGCTTTCTCGCTCAGTTCCGGAATTGTCCATTTCCGGTCCGGATGTTCGTGTAAAGTTGTCCACAGTCCAGCGTAGTGTCCTGCGATGATAGCCGAACTAGCATGGGCTCCAATTAGCAGCGGTGCAAGTTTTTCCATATAAGTTTATCTTTACAGAACCCCTAAACAAGATTATTGGATTAGAGGGTGGTTATATAGCACTGACCCTTGCCCGGCACCCTGGAACTTACCACAGTCAAAATTGACCATAACCACTGACACCTTAGGATTTTCCCTATGGCCATGGTCAAAATTGACATTTTACACGTAAATTCATGACCCCCTCCCTCGACGGCCGACACCTTTAAGGTTGAGTGATGAAAAAAATGGTAGTCCCCTGGACAGTGTCATTCTCGATCACAATTCTTAATAATCGCTACTGCATAGATAAATATGACTCTAAACAAATCGAACTAATGCAAAGAAATGTTCGATCTAGGATAGAACAACGAATAGCAGTATGGATCAATATGGAAGAACACATAACAAAACACTTGTACAGTTTTACAGACGAGGGAAGGAAGTGAATTAGACATTGATATTTGTATGCATAGAGTTATGTGGATTGCGAACTAAATTTCTACGAAATACACTATTTTACGTAGCTCAAGCTAATAAAATACGGGCTGTGCGTGACAAAAGCTGCAAACATGAATCGGTACGGAATGTAAAGGAAACTCGCACATAGCTTTTGTCTTTTGGATGATCTAATTTTCGGTAATCGAATATCGAGGACAGTAGCATTATCAACATCAGGCCGCAATTTCATTGCCGGGTCATAACTGACTGTGCACGTTGCCGTTCCATTAATTTTGGGGTGGAAATCAGTGGAAATCTAGCGTCCGCCTGAGACTTAACTAAGCGGGCGCAATTCTTGTTTATCAGTGGAAATCTTGTTCGTTCAAATATCTACTCCGCACACCTCATGTAGCGGCTAACCCACATAACAAAATGGTATTTATTCACGATGATTAAATCTGCATTAAAACTACAACGTATATTCTAATCAGATTGCAAGTTCTCACAACCTAGCCTATACAACATGTGATTTTGACTGTGGTAGCAAACTGTACTCTTACATAATACACACAATGTTGCCAATCAGGTTAGGAAACCAGTAAAAAGACTATATTTTTATATAAGAACAATACTAGTCCCGTATTATATTAACCCTTGTTCACTATTTCAGAACATAATCGTTGCCCTGGGAACCTGCACTTCTCTCAGACTTAACTTCACACTCGCCTGGACACCCGTTGTCAAGGGACAGCAGATTAACTTCGACCCGTTCGGCCGACTTCCCTTCCAGGATACTGTGATCGGGGGACTGTGTCAGGGTTTCGGAGGAGGACTCAAACACCGGGCTACCAGTCTGGCTCAGCTCCAGCAGCTCACTATTAACGATCCTAGTGTGAGTGTTTTAGAGTAGCTAAATTTAATATTGTGATTTTTACAAATATATTTATCAGTTGGTACACAATCTTACATAATGTGTACTACACAGTACACTATATGTAAGAGTAAGGACGACAAACGTATTTTTTCTTTCCATATACTAGCCTGATCAAGTGATTTTATAAAAGATATTATTTTTATCTTTTTTATAAAAGATATTCTTCAAACTTTAAGAAGTACTTAAACTCAAGATGTCTGTTATCGCTTTCATAACTAACATTGGTAGAATAACTAACATGGCTTACATAAATAACATGGCTAAAATAACTAACATGGTTAAAGTATGCCATTCAGTGTTCGGTACCGAAAGGTATGACGTCAGCAGTTTCCATGATGAGTATCTCAGAGCAGCCTGACCAGCCTCTAGCAGCACTTCTACAAGACACTATCATATTGTACGAGGACTACGAACGTAAGTTGAAATTAGTTTTTATAATTGTATGTTTTTGTTTTCATCTGCTGGTTTAGTGTTTCTTTCAGTATGGGCAAAGCTTGTTGCGTTTTCTCGAAACTCCCAGCTCCTACAGCTTACTACCACCCCTTCATCTAACACTCTCCTCTCTACACAGTTCAGTTTAGTGAGGTGAAGGACCTGCTCTCCGCACTCCGACAGTTACGTATAGACCTCCATCCCGCCCCAGCAGGGACCCCTCAACTTAGCACCGGCACCATGTCCTCAGCAGCTTCTTCTCAGGTCGGTCAAGGAATGTTGTACTAGGTTAAATTTCAGTATCAAAAACCGAATAAAAAAGCTTTTAATTTTGATGAAGATCCAATGATTCTGAAAAGAAGGAAAGGTACAATCAACTCATCATAAGCAATGAAAGCAGGAACCTAGAGTTGAATATATTTAGTTTTGATACAATTTAACTCTCAAATTTAACGATTTCTGTTCGAACAGGACAATGGAGGATATTTCGGTTCGGTAGACAATGTCAGTAGCCTACACAGCAGTCCAGCTCCCTTCTCCAGCGTTACCCAACTCAACACAAGGTAACTTATATTGAACTATCTCTTTTAGACAGGACTTCTCAACCCCCCCCCCCCCAGATCTATCGAGTCATTTGATCCATAAACATTTAAGACGTTGTTAAAATTTTAAAGATCATCAGAAAATAAGATTGTACCTCTTCTCTCTAACCCATCTAACGCCAACCTCACTCAGCTCACTAGCTCTCAACGACTCTCCCTGCAACTCCCCCAACCGTGACACAAAGTGGATCTCCGAGAGCATGCGACCCCGAAACAGGAAGAAGTCCATCTTCTCTTCAGTGAGACAGAAGAGGTACAAGAGGTACAACGTCCCTGTCGGACCGTTGTTTAACAACTACGATCAGACGTTAAAGAAGACTAGGTTGACTTCCAGATGTGAACAAGTCGACCGTTTTCTAGCCATTCATCTTCAGTATCTACAGGTAGATTTAAATTTAGGTTTTGTATCCTTAAATTTATGTTTTGAGTACTTAAGGTTTTGGATCCTGAAAATTTCTTTTCTGTATGGCAGGACTACTCGAATACAATTGAAGTTCTGCGAAATTGACCTTAGATAAATCACGTGAATAATTATTATCAACTTATATACAATAATCAAACTAAAATACTGGCTAGTCTTGCCAACCTTTTATTCTACACAATAGTTCCCAATTACACATAATTTCGAGATGGCTCCTCATATAAATTATTTAATATTCATGCAATTATTCTAGTATACATCATTATAAAAGTATAAATCCACACTCTTACAATATTAACTGTTGAGTCGTATGAAACCCCTCTTCATCCGCTACTTGCAAACAAACACACCTCCCTCCATACAACTCCACTCTGGTTGAGTGGGTAGAGCAGGTCCAACTGGGGGTTCCACCCCCTCGCACTGCCCCCCACAAGTAGCCCCAACATTCCTTCCCGCCACCATACCATCCACCAGACTGAAGGTGTTGTCACACCCCATCTTGTAGAAGGAGAAGTAGCTGACTTCTTGGTAATGTCGAGCACACTCTCCAATCAGCTGGGAGGAGTAGACCCCCTCCACCACTCCCTCCTGGGTCCTGGACAACACCCTCATTTCCACCAGTCCCTCTCTCAGTGAGAAGGTCCAAGTGTACCTGTCTCCACTGGTTTGTCGTCTTGTTAACTTCCTCGGTGTCCTACAAGCAACACACCCAGTCAGATATATCCCTCTCTTATTCCACTGAAACTTTCCCAGTTCCAGCCCGGCTGTGTTGTAAAGTACAACAGAGTTGAGGAGAGTGTTGTCTGCTGTAGAGGTTACAGAGAGGGGAGACTTGGTCAGGTCGTGTTTCACAGCACACTCCAAGTTAGAACAGTAGTCACACTCTCTCCTCCAACAGTCACATGTCGGCAGGTAGATCCCTGTTTCCAGGTCGTCTAACTGTGGGTCTTCTGTGTCGTTCTGGAGATTATCTGCCTCCTCGTTAGAGTCTGCTGCTTTTTCGGGTCTTGTATCTGAGTCTGGAGTTGAATCAGGTATTAAGATAGGGTAAGAGTTAGATCCAGTATTAGAGTTGGATTCTTCTACAGAGTTGGATTCTGAGACAGAGTTTGATTGAGAGTTAGAGTTAGATCCTCTATCAGTACTTGACTCACTGCTAGATCCAGAACTGGAGTTTGCCCCAGAATCAGGGCCAGATCCCGTTTCCTCATAATCATCACTATCTGACATTGGGGACAACAAAAGTTCCTCACTTTTTGAGGATGACCTGTAGTAGAAACCTCTCATGTTCTGAAAGATCAAAGCGTTCCCAGGCGAGCTAGCTAGACGTCTACAGTCCTCGGTAGCAGACCTCCCTATCAGATACTCGTACTGAAGATCCCCGTTACAGGACAACGTTATCCGCTCTGTATCTATATGCCACGCCCAAATCTGCTCCTTCTCCCCGTTACATGGCTCACTCTCGTAGCTAGCGAACTTGGTTGGGGTGCAAGGTCCGTTGTGAACATCATGCCCTGTTTTCGTTTTTATAGTGCTCCACAGAAATGGGACCCTTGTAAGGGGTCTGTCGAAATCCAGGAACTTCAGCAACATGGCGTAGTCCTTGTCTACCACCGCCCCTCTTGCTGGGAACTCAGGGTCGTCCGGATTCTGGTGTCTGGTTGATTTTATCTCAAGGACGTTCATCTCCAGATCAAAATCAGCTCTCTCGTAGTCTGAGTTTATCCTGGTCCAGGGACCTACAGAAGAACCGGAACTGGCGAAGTATCTTCCCACCAGATTATCGAATCCTTCTATAGTGTAGATTTCCTGAGTAGACTCAACCATTTCCTCCACAAAGTTCAACTCCGGCTGCTTGGAGAGGATCCTGTAATGAAACCTCCTCATCCCGACCAACTCGACCCTGGTGACAGGAATAGAGACCAGATCCCGACACTCCTTCTCATCCTCCTCCCCGATCCTTCTATCATACACCACCTCGCCGTTACACGATAACCTGATACCCTCCCCCGGCTCCACCTCCCACCTCCAGACCTGGGTAGGTGCCCCTTCACATGGTCTGGAAGTGTACGTGTAGTAGTTTGTGTCACAGTTCAAGTTGAGGAGGTCCTTGCCCGTCTCGCTCCTCTCTCCGCTCCACAGAATGTTGGACAGTCCGATAGGGATGTTTCCTCGGAACAGCTGCATGTGCATATAAGGACCGTGTTCTACCTGATGGTTCGTCTTGATCTCCAGAATGTTGTCCGTAAGAGAGATATCTACTTGTTCGAACAGTGTCTCTATCAGTGTCCAGGTGATAGGTTGAGAGTTGGTGAGTGTTGTGTCGTAGTGTCTGTTCTTTTGTTCGGCAGGCACTAATGTCAGGCAGGACAGCAGCCCAAGTACCAGATACAGATACTTCATGAGCCTGTAGTTTGGAGGGAAATTACTTATGGATAACTTAGCTCAAATTATTCTAAACTTTATTTGACTAAGGCGATGATAATGGGAAAAGTCAAAAATTAGATAACAACAAATTATTTGATATGCAACAATTTAATGAACATCTGCAAGGACGCAGGAATTCCGTTGATAGGTTTTTTGACGTTTTGGGCAGCATTTTTGTTTATTTGAATTAACGGCCAAGATCCCAAAAAGGTGGTATTAATCTTGATGCGTTGACAGACCGATTGGCTAGAATATATCGAACCCTTTGACGTGGCGTGATGTAAAAATGGACAAGGACTTTGTAATGAAACATAGGACAATATGCATTGTATATTCTGATCAAAAAGACGCAGGTTTAAGTTTAAAGTTATGAAATCTGCCGTTAGATTGGCTTAAATAAACTTCGATAATATTCAATTTCATATCGTTATAGTTCGTTACATGCAACAACTTGCAAGCTACCACATAAATATGCAGAACAAATATTCCTATCTGTACATAACGGTCGATTCTAGGAATTTCAATACTGACCTCCTCTGGCCGACATCTATATATCTACCAAATGGTAAGGTGTAAACTTTGAATGCACCATAAATGTACTTTTAAGACTCAAGTAAAGCTTTATGATAACAGTTCATACCCGTCACAGAAGTGTTTACAAATTTACAATGCTGAACATGACCCAGCACAGTTGGCACTAAACCTGCTCCCCGCCACCATACCATCCACCAGACTGAAGGTGTTGTCACACCCCCATCTTGTAGAAGGAGAAGTAGCTGACTTCTTGGTAATGTCGAGCACACTCTCCTATCAGCTGGGAGGAGTAGACTCCCTCTACAGGTTCTGTAGAGTTTACTTCTGGTCCTCCTCTTACTCTGAGCTTTAGCAGCCCCTTTTGGAGAGAGAAGTTCCATGTTGAGGGACCCTGGGTTGATCTCAGCAGACTTTTTATTTGTCTGGGTGTCCTACACGCAACACACCCAGTCAAATATACACCTCTCTTGTTCCACTGAAACTTTCCCAGTTCCAGCCCGGCTGTGTTGTAAAGTACAACAGAGTTGAGGAGAATTTTGTCTGCTGTAGAGGTTACAGAGAGAGGAGACTTGGTCAGGTCGTGTTTCACAGCACAGTCCAAGTTAGAACAGTAGTCACACTCTCTACTCCAACAGTCACACGTCTGCAAACTCTCAATTTCGTTTGTTTCATTAATTTTATGCCCGGAAAGTTGCAACTCCGCACTCTGACCGATTTCAGATCTGACCTGTCTCTCCGAACCTGATTTGTCTCCTCCTTCAACTCCGTGTAAGGGAAATCCTCGGTAGTAAAACCCTTTCATGTTTGCAAACTCTACAGCGTCCACCGACTCTGATCCTAGCTGCTTACAGGACTCCGAGTCCTGGCCTCCCAACTCCCTGAAATAGTGGATCTCTCCATCACAAGTCAGGACTATGGTAGTAGGGGTGAACAGCCAGGACCACTCTTGTATCTTCTTACCGTTACAAGGGCTGGTCTTGTAGTCAACAAGGTCACCACATGCCTCGTTTTTAACGTCAGCTTCACTCTTACTTCTCATTGTGTTCCAAGTGATGGGACGTTTATTTACTGCTTTGTCGCCAGCAAAAAGTTTTATGGACAAAGTGGTACTAGACTCCTTCCCTGTGGTACTCCATATCGTGTTATCCTCTGTTCTTAGTCTTGTTGCTCGGATTTGAAGCATAGCGTCTTGAAGTGGAAACTTAACCTTCTCTGTTTCTGATCGAATCTCGGTCCATGAAAGGAGTGAACGTTCTATTTTTGCAGTGTTGGTTCCCGTAACAAGGAGAATAACGGCAATAACAAGTACCATGTCTGAGGAAATGTTTTATGGTTGGTTTGTGAAAA
Organism: Mnemiopsis leidyi; assembly: GCA_000226015.1. NCBI lineage: Eukaryota > Metazoa > Ctenophora > Tentaculata > Lobata > Bolinopsidae > Mnemiopsis > Mnemiopsis leidyi. Next base: position 61,748 of record JH153152.1, read on the forward strand.
GGGTTGAAAATGAAATAGTAAACTTTGAAAACTCCAACTTCATATTGAATTTAAACCAATGTTGAAAACACGAAACAACCAAAACGCTGAACAAGGAATTTAGCATGTAAGTAAGTCAAGGCAAAATAAGTTACTGACAGTAAGTTCGAGTTCGCACCTGACACAAAAGAGCTGAATTGTGGCCTGAAACCATTGCCGAATACCTCCTTCCTTGTACTTGAAATTACTAAACTGATTTGATAACTATGTTTGGTATTTGGGTATGTTATTCGTAACGTTTGGTATGGGGTAAACGTTGCCTGTCAGAGCGGTTGAGTAAATATCTCAGCGGCAGGCTTTCGACTAACTTCAGCTATTTTTATCCAGAGAATATCCTCAAAATTACAATATTTGTATAAAAAAGATCTCTTGTTGTTGAGCTAGATCAAAGCCAAGGCACGTTAAAATTTAATGATCCCATGTAATTCAATTTAATATTCCGAAGTTTAGACAACCTACTAACAGTTTCTCGACCAGTGCTTAGTACCGATTACTTTAGTATTATTTACAGTGCATTGCCTGCTCTGGTATATGAGCTGTAAATACTAAACCAAATGTCGCACATAAACTTTTCTGCACTGGAAAATGTTTCCCTAATTTAAAACCAAGCATCTAAATACCTCTATTTTTCAGGACGTGTGTAGTAACCTTCAGTGTAGCTATCTCCTCAAGACCCGGCAACAAAGCACCCTGGAAGTTGTGCGCGAGCACTGCGCGATGTTCCTGCGCGTGCGCGACTACATACGGGACCGTCCAGAACTGGTGGCTGTTACTCTGGAGCCGTTGTTAATGGAGGACAGGTGGAGAGGACTGTGGAATGTGCTATCAGGTTAGTTTCGTACTTTCGTTTTATTGCCATTGCTTTCACCAACAAAATGTTTTACAGGACTAAAAGTAGCGTATTCATGATTGAACTGATTAGGATTAAGTGACATTGGGCAGTTTGGTCTACTTCATCTCATTAAATTTTGCTCTTAATACGCCTAGTTTTTTATATAAACGTTTCAATAATACAAAAAGTAAGTCATGTGGCCACCACGTGACTTGGGCGCACTGGACGTGCAACTTCACCGCTATTTCCCAACTCACACTCCCACCCCCTCCAGAGGACAAGTATTGTACGATAACCTACGACCGGCTCTACTCCAAGCTGTCCTCACACTACGGGCACATGTTACAAGATGCTCCAGATGAAATGTTCAAGTACATGATCCAGTGTATTACCGACAGTGTTAACTCCAAGTTTAACGACGCTAACATTGCCACTGTTTGTCAGGTAGGGGAGTGTCTGTTTGTCTGTTTGTGCGTCTGTCTGTTCGCGTGTCTATTTGTGCGTCTGTTTGTTATTCTATCAGGTCATCTGTTTCCTGTTTGTTTACTTTTCTTTTACTTTAACTCTTCATTTGTTTTCATCAGTTTAGTTTTTATATTTCAAGAAATGTGGTGTTTAACTTTCCTGATTTCAGGTTATCCGGTTCTTCAAAGAGCGGTCTACAAACGGAGTAGGGAGGTTTGTCCGACAGTTTGCACAAGAATACAGTATAGTTCACGGTCTGCGTGCACATCTTCTCAGAGACAGAGAGGATGCCGTCCAGAGGTTTGTTCTTTTTCCTGGAGTATTTTACAAAAGTTTGAAAAAATTAGTTAGGGGAGTTAAAGTTTTAGTTGGGGACAAACTTCTTAAAGATAGCCTGGTCGAATAAATAAAACTCCAATTTTCCCGATTGGGGCGTAGTCTTTGAAAACTGCTAAGAAATTGTTCGTGACTACAACCCCGCTATCACATCCATTTCACACTAGCCACACCTAAACCCTTCTCTCTACCAGGTTCCAGAATTTATCAGTTAGCAGTACCAAGTTCCGAATTGCGATGTGTATGTTGGGAAGTTCTCGCTCAGAGGCTGTCGCTCTCACCAGCTCTACCTTTACTGAAGTAAAGAACTCGGAGAATATGAGACAGCTGGTATGTTATTCTCTAGTCTGGTTTTATTGGGTTGCAACCCCCTGAACCCCCTGAA
>JH153152.1:77177-122437 GCA_000226015.1 Mnemiopsis leidyi
GGGAAAATATGGAGTATATATTTTTGATAAAATGATTAAATTATTCGATTAAATTTATGAAGGAGCATCATTATTAGTTATTATTTATTTATTTGTTTTTTGTTCGTTTCAGGTTGTGTATTTGGGAATTTATAAAATTGGTTAATAATTTAATGCAGTATTATCTATTAATTTCTAATTTGTAAATATTTTTGTCATGTTGCATACTGGTTTTTGTGCATGCATGTTATGTTATTTTATTTTATGTTATTATAGATTTTCTTACAGCCGTAGATTGTGATGGAAGTTCTTTAAACTGCTCGACACAGTCCAAAGCCTGTGCCTACGGTATGGCTAGTGTTTAACTTGTTCAGGAAACAGAACCTATAGAGACAGTGGCACTGTCACAGTGTAACACTTGGGGTACTGTTAACAGTCAAGACATCAAACTTACAGAGAGGCGGAAAGTCGTTTATTTCACCAAGACAAAAACGCGGAATTCTACTGTTAGATGCCAAAAGACTTACGTAAGGTTTTTATTCCACTTAGTTACAACTTTGTTTCCTAAAGAAGTGTAACATTAACAAACCTCTATCAGAGCAGATAGCTATGGTGTTTTTACCCTCTACACGTCCCTTAGGACAGTTGTTGTGGTCACACTCACAATAGTCACCGTACGTCTGAAATAGTGTAGCATTATAATGACGTCTTCTTCTTCTTTTTTAGGAGAGCAGCACCGAGGCCCAACGGATGGGAGCTTAGCTCCCGTTCACACCCAAGGGAGTTGACCAGCCCCTCTCTCTCTTCGCTGGAAGATTTGGAGATGCAGGTTTGTGGTAGCGGATTAAGCCCTCCGGGAGGGGTCGTCCGTTAATGTTTTAGGGTAGGGCGTGACTAGCGTGGCCGAGTCTTCTCTGTAGTTCTTCTTAGTATTTAATCATTTCAGGTGATAATGACGTCACTTTGTGGTCCAATTGTTTGACATAGAATCACATTTTTATTAACTTTGGGCAAAAAAAGTTCAGCAAAAATGTGCTATTTCGTCCTTACACATTGTGCTTGCACAATATTAATTGACAATAAAAATAAATCGAGAGAAGGACTAATCATCGGCAATTCGGCAGACGACCTACATCATTGAAACAAAGCAGGCATCTTCTTAAAGAAACTCACAAGATCTTCACACTTGCAGCGACCACACTGGCAAGTTCCTCTGTTTGAACATATCGGAGCTCGGTTCTTGGTTCTAACTCTTGGGTTGATACACTGAGTGATGTTCCCGCCGTTTCCCTGGTTACAGTCACATTTATCTCCGACCCAGCCAGAGTAACATGAACAGAACCCTCCTGAAGAGAAACAAGGCTAGTGTCAATATCTTGGTACTAAATCATCATTAAAATGTGATTAGTGTAGAATTATCTTGGAAAATTTTGTGACAGTAAATGTAATGATGGTTTTGAAATACCTGGGAAAAAGTATCAAAATAGTCTGCAATTATTAAGTTGAAAATGTTGGTAGATATTACTAATGTTGATATTACTAATGTTGATATTACTCGTGTTGATATTGTAATGTTACATCTGATAAAAACAAAGATTATTGTCCCATGTACCCTGATAGGTCCCCCTCTTGTTACACTTGCTACTGTCAGGTTCGGATGGGAGGTTCAGTGTACACTCAGTCTTTACCTGCAGGCTCAGGAAGTGTTATACCTCATGTCACGTGAGATATTCGGCCGAATGTCGGGCGTCTTGTGGAAAAAGTCTAAATATTAGATCGACATAAATCTTTTAAAAAAATCAGCATCTAAAATTATAAAGCCTAGGACGAACAAATTAAAGAAATATAACCAACATCAATCCTAAGTTGGCCGTAAGCAGGGAAGTTCAGAAGAGCTTCTTCTTTTTCCTTCAAGCACTTGTTAGCACAGATCTTCATCTTGAATGTGATGTCTGTCGTCATGGCCACGTTGTCACAACTTTTCATAGGATCTCCTGGTTTTGTTAAAGTTTGATAGCCTACTCTCAAATGTGATGAAGAAACAAAGACAAACAAACAAACAGACAGACAGACAGACAGACAGACAGACAGACAGACAGACAGACAGACAGACAGACAGACAAACAAACAAACAAACAAACACACAAACAAACAAACAAACAAACAAACAAACAAACAAACAAACAAACAAACAAACAAACAAACAAACAAACAAACACACAAACAAACAAACAAACAAACAAACAAACAAACAAACAAACAAACAAACAAACCAGTAACGTGGCAGATGTAGGAAACGTTTACTCCTGGCGGAATGTCGACTTGAGTTACTGTAGGGTTAGCTAACAGGGACTTGTAGTAGTTACTAAGTTCCTCGTCAAGCCTGGACCCAGCTGTCATGTCGTAAACCTGGAGCGAGGGTTCATGATATAAAGGATAGGTTTTTAAAACAATGTTGAAACAGGATACTTCAGATCTACAATGATGTACAATTTGGGTTTTACTTGATACTTCCACAAAAGCGGTTCAATTTCATTAGGTTGAGTTCTTTGTGAATACTGAGCTGTTGTTGCTTTGGTTCGAACGAAAGATGCCCTAAAATTAGCTACGACTGGACTCACATTGAGACAATGAGGCTGATAACACAACAGAGTGAAAAACTTAACTAACCCACCAACTACTAACCTTCGAGTTAGGGATCATCTCCCTCAGCATCTTCTTATCCACAGATCTAGACACAACAAACACGGGAATAGTGTTGTTCCTCAGGAGTCTGTTAGCAACCTGCACCACAGAGGGGTAGTCCGTAGTGAACCCGTACCTCCTAGTACTCCCAGTCCTACAAACCTCGTCAAACGGCTGGACAAACCCGCCCAACTTCCCGTCACCAGCTACGTGAGGGTTGTTGTACAGAGCTACAATCACCATCTTGTTGCTGGACTCCCTCCACCCGATGTCTTGGCAGATCAGGGTCTGGTAGAGCGCGTCAAAGGCGGAGTTCCCCTGAGAGATGGTGTTGTTGGAGTACGCCGTGGAGAGGATCAGGTTGTAGATCTGGTCGTTGTCCTCCAGGTAGTTGAGAGCTCTGAAGGAGTGCGCGTCACTGCAACTCCCGTCTGCCATGCAGGGGTTGTCAGTGTAGTTCTGGTGTTCTTCAGCGTATGGCATTGTGTTTCTGTCGGAGAAGGTGCCGTAACCAAAGTTGGTGGTGTTAGCTAGGGAGGATAAGGTTAACACGAGATCTTTCACCATGAAGTTGAACAGACCTCGGTTAACTGAAGGTACCTGGTGTTGCAATATCATTACATCTAACGGCTGGTTCTTGTTGGACCGAGCAAACGTGTCCACCTCAGCACACTGGCCTGGTCTCATGGTAACGAGGATCCTCTGAGGTGATATCTGGACGGTACTGTTACCACCCAAACTTGTACCGTCAGTAATTTGAACTGTGGGTCGAGGGTTTACCACCTTCACGCAGGTCTGTATCCGCCTACTGTAGCTGGTGATACACCTATAGTCTGTCCAGTCTGTATCAGCACACCAGGCACACCTTGAGTCTTTCATGCAGTCATCTCCCGACTTTTCCCAGCAGGAATCAAACCCGACATCAATATAGGTGGTGTCCTCACCCGAGCTGTTCACTGTTATCTCGTAGTTGGTAGTCACGACAGTGCCATTAGCGTACGTCACCACGGCGTAGTACTGCCCACTGTCACCGAGTTTCAGATTACTGATCTCTATGAAGATGCCGCCCTGCTTGATGTAGAACCTCCCGTTGACGTAGGTCATAGGATACCTCACTCCTCTGATGGTGTAGTACCACGTGATCACATCTCCGGTGTTGATGACAGACGGGATGGTTAACTCTACATTTGAACCTTCCTCTCCGTTACAGATAGACTTACCGTTACAGATTTGTAGGTTATTGCGGATCACGTCAACCTTCCAAGGATATGTGATCAGGTAACTGTCACTGGAGTGATAGGTGACTTGTCCGTAGTAAATCCTCTCATCTCCGACCAGAACTCTAGCAATCGTCAAGTGACCGTTGATCAGACGATACTTGGAGTTATCTATGGTGAGGTACTCCTTGACTCCCCGGTAAACGGTGTACCAGTCCACTTGTTTCCAGCCCGGGTATAGATCTACTGAGATGGAACAATCTTCTCGTGATTTACATGTTCTCGTTTGTAATTGCGGTTGTTTTATAACCGCCAAATTGAATACTAATGTTGTTATCTTCCGAGTTTCAGGGTCTAAGTACACTGCGTGGTAATGTCCAGCGTCAGAGGGTTGAAGATTCACAAACGTGAGATCCCCGTAGTTCTTCTGGAAGTACATAAGTTTGTCCTCGATATTGACGAGGGTGTTGTCTATATTTTTCAGCCAGACTAAAGGCTGATTTAAGTCTAGATGTGTGGAAATTGTCAGCGGGTTCTGTTCGAACCAGACGTAGTAGTTAGACTTCTGTAGAGGAAAAACTCTAAACACGTATGACATCTCATCGTTGGTGTTGGTAGTGATGTTAGCAAAGTAAACACCCTCATCATCCTCGCCAAGAACCTTGATAGTGAGGAAGGAATCTTTAACTACATACTTCGAGTTGGAACTGAGTTTAGCATCGTCCAGGAACCACCTGGTTCTCCTAATAGAGTTGCTATCAGGGAGACCAAGAGTTAGAGCCTCGCCCACCAGCTCATACACTATATTCACCACGACAGTCTTATCTCCACCATCAGGACCGGAAATACCGGGACAGAACGGTCTGCAAATACCCTCTACGAAGAAAGGTTTGTTTTCAGGACAAGCGCAGACTTTGTTCTTGCAACCGACAGATATCATACCGAGGACAGAAACCTGGTCGTCATGACAACTCCGCTGGGCAGGAGCACACTGCTCGTAGAAAACCTGGTTGTTGGGACACACCACAGGTTTTGTGTCGACACAATAGTCGTAAGGGACACACCAACCGTCAGGGTTAAGATAGGGTTTGTGAGAGGGACACCCACACACGTTCGTCAGACAGGTGGCGGAGCAGGCGCTGTCAAACTCGGAGCAGGTCTTGTTGCAAAGGGCACACTCACTCTCGTAGAAGATCATGTTGGAGTCACCACCACACTGCTGACTAGGACAGTCGTCCCTGTTGATGCATCTCCCCTTGTACTCGACAGGCTTGTCAGCCGGACACCCGCACATGTTCTTCCTGCACGTGCAGGAATGCGGGGAGGTGAGGATACTATCGTCACAACTGGCTGGGCAAGGCGCGCACTTGTCACTTCCATAGTAAACATAACCCTCAACCCCAAATTGAGAGCAGGGGTATTCATGGTTCTTGGGACATTGTTCCCTAGGGATACACCGACCTTGGAAATAGACCGGACTTTCAGCAGGACAAGCACACACACCAGACCGACATTCGAACAGACACTTGTCGTTCGAGCATGTTTCCTGGCAGGGGGCACAGTCTTTTTCGTAGAACCTCATCGTTCCCGGACAAGGTTGGGTTACCTCTCCGTCCCCCAGAACTATCAGCTGGAAGATGAAACTCTCGTCTTTCCTCCCCCCGTTAAAGTAGATGTTGATCCTGTAGTAACCCTCATCACTCTCCATCAGCCGGGAGAAGAAGAGAGATCTAGAGGAGATGCGGAGTCTGTCTCCGTCTACTAGCTGAGTACCGGTAGTGCTGTTGAAGTAGGTCCAGGTGAAGAAGAGAGCGTCCTCTTGGTTGTTGACGGAGAGGGTCAGGTTTTGTCCTTCGTATCCGATAACGATAGCGTCGCCTCCCGGCAGAAAGTTTACTTGCAGGTACGTGACGAAATACCTGAAGTTTTTGGAGAAGGTGGAAGTGGGTAAATATATTAGTGGAACCCAACTTTCCAGATTTTTGCCGGCCTTGAAGGTAGACTTTCAACATGTTTTTAAGGTGATTTGATAATACTATCAAAGCAACATCGTAGTTATAGATTATAAAAATCCCGCAAATTAATAAAATAAGGAAAGCAGAGTACCTGACATTGTCTGGATACAAAAGTTGAGCGATGTAGTAACCCTGGTCACTCAGCTGTACACTGTTCAGCTCCACTGTACTTCCGTTCAACTAGAGGATAGTTCTTTGTCAGCGGACTCATAAGCATGGTAGCAACTTTTGTAGAGAGGAGTTAAGTGGACTTGTTGTAAATCTTATTGGCTTTGAAAAAAATCTGATGGGCTGATAAGAAACGAATAAAATTTGGACTACAGTAACGTCGTAACAATTCAGCGAAGTACATTACCACGATCTTAGAGCTTGAACCGGAAAGTTGGATAAAGATTCCTCGGTCACTGTTTTTCTTGTAATGCCAGGTAACAGACTGGTAGTTATCCGGCATACCCTCGAACCTGTAGTTTAGGAGGGTAGACTTAGTAGGACACGGTCATTATATGAGGAAGGGTAGAGAACTTCTATAGTGACACGATGTAAGATGAGATGATAATATCTAGAACTATGGCTGCTGACCAGATGGCAGCATAAAGCTGAGTACCCTTAAGGAGATATATCGTATTAATTCTTATGAGTTATCATACTTTGTTTTAATTTTGTCTAGTGAATATTGAGTTTTTTCTCGGGGAGTACATTACTTGTAGTCGCAGTTAGGCTTTGATCGATCTAAATAAGTAAGAAAAAGAAAAAAGGTCGAACTGACTCCAACATACCCGATAATAACGTTGTAGTTGACATACGATTCCAAGACCCTGAAGGGGGCAGGGAGTTTGTTGACTACAACAGAGAAGCTGTGTCGGGAGGTCCTATCTGGGAACTCCACGTCAGCCTGGTAAGTTCCTGAGTCTCCGAGAGCTATCCGAGGAAAGAGGAGAGAGCTGTCGAGGAGCAGGGTGGTGTTGGAGGAGGCGGAGAGTTCGGTCCGGATGTTACTAGACGACACCTGGGTGATATGGTGATATGGTTATTTTCAGATACTTGGTGATATGTTGGTTTTAGATACTTGGTGATATGGTCATCGTCAGATTCTTGGTGATATGGTAATTTCGGATACTCGGTGATTAGATACTTGGTGATATTGTGATGTTCAGATTCTTGGTAATGGTAATACTCAGATACTTGGTGATTAGGTGATTCTGTGGTATCTAGATACTTGGTGATATGAAGGTATCGAGATACTTGGTGATTTGGAGGTGTCCAGACACTTGGTGATATGGTGGTGTTCAGATACTTGGTGATATGGAGGTATCGAGATACTTGGTGATTTGGAGGTGTCCAGACACTTGGTGATATGGTGGTGTTCAGATACTTGGTGATATTGAGGTATCGAGATACTTGGTGATTTGGAGGTATCGAGATACTTGGTGATTTGGAGGTGTCCAGACACTTGCTGATGTGGAGGTGTTTTGATACTTGGTGATATGGTGATGTTCAGATACTTGGTGATATGGTGATGTTCAGATACTTGGTTATATGGAGGTATCGAGATACTTGGTGATTTGGAGGTGTCCAGACACTTGGTGATATGGTGGTGTTCAGATACTTGGTGATATGGAGGTATCGAGATACTTGGTGATTTGGAGGTGTCCAGACACTTGGTGATTTGGAGGTGTTTTGATACTTGGTGATATGGTGATGTGCAGATACATGGTGATATGGTGATGTTCAGATGCTTGGTAATGGTAATGCTCAGATACTTGGTGATTAGCTGATTCTGTGGTGTCTAGATACTTGGTGATATGGTGATGTTCAGATACTTGGTGATATGGTGATGTTCAGATACTTGGTGATATGGTGATGTTCAGATACTTGGTGATATGGTGATGTTCAGATACTTGGTGATATGGTGATGTTCAGAGACTTGGTGATATAGTAACAGAATCGATAATTCCAAGGTTTCAACGAGATTATAAAGGACAACTATGGTTCAATCAAACTGCTGGTAATCCTGCAATCTAACGTAACTGGCAAACGTTACAGATGCCAAGCAGCCAAGGCCGAACATCATCAACAGTATGCCTAGTTCTCTTATACCTGATCGTTTGAAGTGGTGAGGTGTATACGATACCGTTCTTTCTATCAGATAAGAGAGGACAACCTTTTATGTAGCATGTATGAATTGAAATCAGTGATATAAGTATTCAAGTATCTACTATATCAATATCATGATCTTATTCATTCATACTTTAAAAGAAGGACAAGTGCCTACTCATTGACATTATAAGCTAATAAGCCCTAGCTTAATATTTCCGGAGCAAAGATTATCCCAAAATTTAGAATTTCAGCACAGTGTTTAAGATTAATCTAGCCCTATGAAGCATGTGTTCATACTTCACTATGATTAACAATTATAATCGATACATTAAGAGGCTAATAATAATGCATAATGAAGCTCTTGAACCCCGATCTCAAATTCAATTCTCCAAAGAGCTTTAGATGTTGCCGCCGACTCGCATAAATATGCAATCATTAACATACTGATGGACTAATGAAGCTAAGATCTGCCTTCTTTGGGTAACTTGATCTGTATAAAACTGAAAGATGTCATTTTAAAATAGTTCAGAAGCGTTGTAAACACATAATGCTGCCATACTTTTTATCCATTTTAAATGTTTCCCATTTCCCATTTCCCAATTCCCATTGAAGTTAAACATTATAGTGTATTTTTTGATTCGAAAATACAGATAGGATCATCACAAGTGCGATCCAAGTAGATGACACATTTTGCACTTCCATTCTATTTCTGCGGTCAATAAAATTCTCCCGTTACAAAGTTTGGAAAACAATGTTGTAAAGTAAGCTAGTTTTGTTTGAAAATTTGCACAGAGTTTCTTTGCACTGTGCTATTTCTTGAGCAGTCCAATTTTTATGCAACTTCAACAACGTCGAGTTCCTGCATTTTCTTGAATGTTGCAGCTTTGAGTTGATTCTCTTTCTCCTCCTCAGCTTCCTGAAACTCTAAGGTCTCCTCCCAACTTCTTCATCCATTGCCACTGCAACAACTTCGTCCCCTTCATCTAACATCGATGTGGTATCTATTATCTGATCCTGACCTCTGTCCTTAGATCTAACAAATTAATAATATCCTTTTTTAAAATTCATTAATCAATTTAACTTCCCGATAGTCATTTTTTAATGCAGCATTGCAGCACCCTTACTTTGATTTTCATCCTCAAGAGCATCATCCATAATCCATATCTACCCTTTCTTGAAGAGATTAGGTCGCGACTTCGTCGACTTCCTTAACTTCCTCAAGCTTGGCGATAATCCCACCCTCCTTCGAAACACCGCAACCTAGCACGACAATTTTCACATCAATTTCTCCACCAATATTTCCAGGAACATCAGGTCCTCTTTTCTGGCGTCCTCCACATGGCACAGGTTTCTTGACCACGTCTTCGTTCAAAGTAGTCTGAGTTTTCTTTCGTCTCATCCCACGGACAGTTCCAACACGTAACCTTGAAAAACTACCCCATGTCCGCAGTACACACGAGTGAAATATCCATGCCAAACTGCTTTTAGTAAATTTTCGGAAGGTCTCATTGGTCGCAAAGTAGATAAAAGGATTGCTAAAGGTTGAGATAAAGCCGATGAACAGACCTATACGCATGCTAACAGGGGCCTCATGGAAACTATTGGCATACTTTTGATATTGTACACAGAAAGGGGTGAAGGTTGCCACAAAGATAAGAGTTACCAGGATAATGATCAGTAAATTCTTCCTGTTTACTTTTTTATTCGTGGACCTCACGGCAAAGCAGAGCAAACTTGTGTTAACAGCGATAAGAACCATCACAGGGATTACAATGAAGATGAAAACCATTGATCTCTCTACAATCGGCTGAAAAGCTTTGTCAACCTCTTCAACATCGTAAGCAATACAAGTGCTGTGAACCTCGGAGAATCTTACTAAAGCTGTCTTCGAGATGAATGCAGCATAAAGCTTTCTGGTTGGTCCTATGAGCATCAGAATAAGGACGGTGAAGGTGATTGAGAGCCTCTGACGGCGGGTGCTGACCAAATTCCTGAGAGGAAACATACATCTTATCATCTTATTCAAGGACAAGAAGTTTATGAGGAAGATATTGCCAATGACAAAGCAGTATTTGTAACCAAAGATCAGATTGCAAATAAAGGGACCCATCAACCAGATTCCGTCTGTGAAGTATGTAGTGATAGCTGGAACAAGAACAAAAATCCCGTTAGCAATGTCAACCACAGCTAAGTTTTGGATGATCCAAACTGACATTTTGTCCAACTTTATGGCATTGCGAGCCACCGTTGCGAAGATAACAAAACCGTTGCCAGTTAGGTCCAAGAGTATGACAAGCAGGGTGTAAATCCCAGAAAGGTGATTAATCCAAGTCCGCATTTTACTGCAACAATCACTCATCAAACCAATTAAACTCTAACTTAAAACTCAAAATCCTTATGATCGAGTCCTATCGATAAATTCCATCCAGATTAATTAACTTAAAGTTAATTATGATAAAAATTATTGTGCACTGTGGAGGTTAAGAAAAATCTTAGTAGTTAATCGTGTAGTGTAAACTCTAGAGATTGATTAACAACTAAAAACTTAATCTGAGTGTCAAGCAACAGCCGAAAGATGACACGTTTTTCAAACAAGGCACATTGTCAGGGTTCAGCAGACCGTCTCGAAAAATAAACCCCCAGGAGAAAATGAAACGTAAAACTCGCGAGCCCCTGGTCGCCTTTCAGCAGAATTGCTATAATCCATTTTTATCCTCACATGCTCAACTAACTTTTCGAATGCCGTATTAACATTAAGCTTTTAGACTGTATTTGAGATAAATGTCCTATTAGAGATGCGCTGCATTCTGGGGATAATCTACTTTCTACAGCCCAGCTGGAGCAGCTTGCTGCGCTGAAAAATCCCAATGTCGGCTTGCGTCACTAAAAAGGCTCCTCAAGGCCTCTCAGAAAAAACTGTACAACCCTGATTAATTTCCTAAAAACTTGATTTTTAACTGTTGATTAATTTCATTATTTTAGCAGAACAACATAGTACAGTTACGCGGTCCGCGACAGCCAGATCAATAAAAAGTTAAAGTAAATTCAATCAATGCTACTGCTAGTGTGATAAATTGTAAATGGCCAGTTAAAAAGTATATCACTATCAATAAGATCGATAAATTTACTTTAAATCTAAATGTTTCGCTCACCAATAAGATGAAAGATTCACTTACCGATAACATTAAAGATTTTCACTAATGGATGTTAGTTTGGCATATCTTATAAAACTGCTAAAGTGGTGTAAAGTAAAGTGATCCTATTATAGCCTATGTGACCCATGCTGCGAAAAAGTAGTTTTAACAGATAAATTCAGCACATTATCAACTTTATCAACATTATCACTTTTACTCACTCCATTTCATTTAAAAATATAATTACATTTAATTGGCTCAGCTTTCGCTAAAGCAAAAATGGATAATCGAAAACTCATTTCATTAACTCAATAAAAACATATGAAATATACATCAATTTAGCTGACAATAAATTCATCTCGGGAATTGTTAATCGAAGAAATCAGTCCGCCAGTGCAAAAAAACGCAAAAAAATATTGCAGCCGACCATTAAGTCTAGAAATTAAGTTAAGTCGTTCACAAAGAACTTATTGCATCAGGTTCGACCTCTATTCTTACAAAGCCGCCTTCTCGGAGATTTGTTTTGGTTACATGGCCTCGTTAAAACCCCCAGACCCTTCATTCGGATTTGCATCCGGTTGTATATCAATAGAAAATAGTTTTAACTGAACATGGTTTCAGTCAGGTATAGGACGGTGCGTCGTATCTCCGCCGCAGCGTCCATGATAATGTGAGATTATGAGGATCTGGTGGATCCGCTGTAGCGTCCACCCTTTTTTAAAAGCTCCCCCGTAGCGTGCTCCGCTGTAGTGTCCACCGCAGCAGCGTCCTCCACCGAGGCGCCCGGTCCCCGTTTTTTGGCCTGAACGCAGAAACTAATTCTTCGGCCTAGAAGCAGCAGGTAATTCTTCGTTTAATATAATGTAATAGAAGCATTATATCTTTTGTTGTACAAAGTCAAATGTTCATTTTCTTCTTTCTTTATTTTCATCTGTTGTTTCATGCTTCACCTTTATATTTTCATCTCATTCATTTTCATTTTTACGTTGTTCTTCAAGCTTTTTATTCTCAATTTTAACCACATCTTTTTCTCGTTTCAACAGCAGAATCCTCATCATTTTTTATCGATAATGGCTGCATTAATATTCTTTCTACATTTTTCTTCTGACTCATTTGTTCCATAACTCAATTTAACATTACTGACCTGACTATCTTCCAGTAACGATAGATCTTTATTAGCAGAATTATCCATAGCAACCCTATTTTTTCGTAGCATAGCACGGATTTCCTCGGATTTCTTGTCTTGCTCTCGTTCTACTATTTGTTTTGTTTTTTCAGTCTGTCGTCTCTCTTTACTACTATACGAGGCACTTGCCTGTACCACACCTTCGTTTAACGTAGACTGAGTTTTTCTGCGTGTCATCACACGGACGGTGCTAACACGAGTAGTTACACGTGTCGAAACTCTCCGGATCTTCCGTTGGAGGCAAGCACAAGGACCAAGGACGAACGAGTAGAATATCCATGCTATACTTCTTTTTGTGAATACTCGAAAGGTTTCATTGGTGGCCATGTAGATGAAGGGGTTAATGAAGGAGGAGATAAAGCCTACTAAAAGACCGATACGCATGCTTGGGGGAGCTTCATGGAAGCTATCTCCGTACTTATGATACTGGACAGTGAAGGGTACAAAGGTTGCCACAAATGTCAGTGTGACTAAGATTACGATCAGCACATTCTTCCTGTTTACTTTTCTCTTGATCGACCTCACGGCAAAGCAAACCAAGCCTGCGTTCACGGTTACCAGAACTATTACTGGTATCACAACAAAAATAAAAAGCATCAACTTGTCCAAACTTGGCCTAAAAGCTTGCTCGATCCCTCCGACAACCTCATATGCTATGCAAGAACTGTGGATCTCAGAAAACCTAACAGTAGCTGTCTTGGAGATGAAGACAGCATAAAGCTTGCGGGCTGGTCCGATGAGCATCAGAATGAGGACAGTTATGGACACTGAGAGCCTCTGACGGCGGGTGCTGACTAAGTTTCTTAAAGGAAACAGACATCTCACCATCTTGTTAAGGGACAAGATGATTATCAGGAAGATATTGCCAATGACAAAGCTGTATTTGTAACCGAAGATCAGATTGCAAATAAAGGAACCCATCATCCAGATGCCGTCTGAGAAGTATGTAGTGGTAGCTGGAACAAGAACAAAGATTGCGTTAGCAATGTCAACCACAGCTAAGTTTTGGATGATCCAAACTGACATTTTGTCCAACTTGATGGTTTTGCGAGCCACCGTTGCGAAAATAACAAAACCGTTGCCAGTTAGGTCCAAGAGTATGACAAGCAGGGTGTAAATCCCAGAAAGACGGTTAATCCAAGTCAATGTCATCATTTTACTCTAGAAATAGGAGTTTGGTTTAAACATATAGTTTGGTTCTTTACAAACAAGATATTCGGCCTCAAATCGTGTTCATCGGAAAACTACGAGTCAAGGTCGTGGTGCGAATTTTTACACGGTATTGCGTCAAACTGTTAAGAGGGGTCTCTCAATATGACGAGTGCGGGCAACTACACAACTTTACTGAGTACTCAAAATATTACCCATCGTACGTGTTGTTTAAAATAGCTACTCAAACCCAGTATCTGTTAAAATATTAAAATGAACATTTTAGACAATCCTAGTGCCATCAATAATGTTACATATTATACTTATAGAGCAATACCATTATATTAAACTAGACGTGCACGCATTCGATTCTATCAATCATATCTATTTAAAATAGTAGCGCCTTTGGAGGGCACACCCAATTTTTGCTGCAATGATAGCGGCAAATCAATCAATTTTTACACAGTTTTTCAAGGACAGTTATTAAATAATGATTTACCATGGTGGGGACGCCCCCCCCCCCCGTTTCGCCGCTGCCGCACGGGAAACAATAGAGGCAAAAAGCGTCAATTTTTTGAAAATTGTTTCGCCGATTTTTTTCCGCTGGTCTATGAGCGGCATAAAAATGATACCCCCACCTTTCTCAAAAACTAGGCCACGGCATATCGACGTGATGTCAAGTGATTTTATGGACCAAATTTGCCCGGGATATCAACAAGGATCAAGAGGACAAAATGTCTTCGCGGGGTTAGGGTGCGGTTGGATGTTAGGATTGAAAATTTATTAATTTGATAATTGGCCACCAAGAAATTTCAGAGATTCCGACAGTTTGGACAATTGTCGATTTCTTGGGGGAATAGGGGAACCCTCAAAATTTTTTTAGATTATTGACAAAAATTTGCCTCAAATCAGACAAAAACAAGAAATAATAAGAAGCCTCGAAAATGTTTTAATTACTAAGTGAGTTAGTTAGGTGCTCTTTGCGGGTGACATCCCTGAAAAGTTGCCCAAATTTCTGAATCGAGTCCGACAGTGACCGTGGGAAATTTTTGACTAACCATACTATAGTCGACCTTCAAGGCACGTTTCTTGTGCAACCGTGTGCTCTGCTTCAAATTTATCTTATTAAAGAGTGAACTTAGTCAATAGCCCCTAGAATCAGAATTCAGGAGGCGAAAACGATCCCTTTCAAACTAAATACAAATGACCATCTTGATTCACCACGCTTTATTGTATTGCTCCTTTTACTTTAAATTTGTCAGCTAAGCTGGGAAAATGAAGGGGCTGCTCTGCAATTTAGACTTGTTTTGCGTAGTATGTCTAAAATCATTTATTATTTAAAGAGGTAGAACCCGTTATGACCAAAACTTAAAAAATCGACTTTATTAACAGGGACTGTGTACTACTGCAGATGTCTGAGTTATAGGGGAGCTACTGTAGCTTTTTAGGAAATCAAGAAGTCTGCAGACCGGGATTCCGGTAGACGACATTCTGCATCAGGAGCAGTAGGGTCTGTATGAGTGGAACATCCCCGAGACGATGTTTTCTTTTGGCGTTATAGGTGACGAACCTTTGGTTGCCGATAATCCGCTCGAGATGTTTGCCAAAATAATTTCTGTTCGCGAACTGTGGTGACAGTTCGCCGAGATCCGCCGCAACTGATTTTACCACTGTCTAAATATTCCCTGAATATTGAACTTAACAATATTAACCGTCGCTGGCCTTGGCTGTTGAATACACCGAAGTAAAACAAGTGTAAAATTAAAAATTCTGCAAAGCGAAAAAACGCAACATGGTCAATCTCTGAGCCTAGTTAAACTTTCCTGTTTGTCGAACTTCTGTGTGGCAATCATGCCAACATTTGAATAAGGAGATACAGGGAAGATGGTGGCGCGATCAGGCCCCCAAACATTTTTGCTCGATATCGAGATTGTCGGCCTCCAATAGAAAAAATTAGACATTAAAGTCTTGGCGAGAATTTTGAATTTTTCTCCAAAGGTCTAAGAATTTTATAGCAATAAATCATAGATGAAAAACAGAGCACTCGTAGATCGGCAAGAGACAAATCTACTTAAATAGCGATAATTACGTAGTGAAGTGATCAGTAAAGATTTGTGATTAATGGGTGGATTATGAAAGACTATTTCTAAAAAAGCGCCCAGTAGCTCAGTGGGGATTAAATCTAGTGAGTAATGCGGTCAATAAATTTTTATTGCGAGCTTCTGAGTCATGAAACCTTGCCTATTTCTACCAATCACCAAAGATTGTGATCGAACTGACGAACTATTTAAAGATTGGGCTAGATAATAGATTCGATAAGATTAATTGAGGGTAAAAAGTCTAGCTTAATATATCAGATATTCATTGTGGAAGTGGCACACAAAATCAATTATTCTCACTCAGTGAATCATACATGTTTTAGTAGGTCACATTCAAGACAGGACTGATTTTGCCGGACCCGGCAAACAGACAGCGTGTTTAACATTGATATGTAAATTTATATATAAATGTTCGATATAATCGAACATTTATAAATGTTCCATATTGAACAATTGGCTATCCAAATGGGTCCTACCGTATAAACTCCAGTGCAAAGTGTTTCGATAAACCTTAATTTTTTTTGATAAACCTAAATTTATTGTATGATTACTACGCTCTTGGCTTCTGCGATGAGTCAGAGAAGCAAAAATGCTTTCTTTTTCACAAGGAATGTAACCTTCATTAGCCAGAAGGTTCGAGGAATTTCCACACAATGCCCATACATACAAAGGCGTTATTAGTCCATCATCATCGTTGCAATTATTGAGTAATTACAGTGAACACAATCACCATCCTACTGGAATAACTCAGACACAGTCTCTCTCTGAGCACATTCGAACATACTCAATAGTCAACGTCAAGCTTTGATCAATAGCTATAATATGCACGTGCCATGCTTGAGCCTGGAACTTGGTACAATTAAAGTAGAGTAATAATGACATTGTCATAACTCTGCGCTCCCTTCGGGCGTGGGATTACAGTAGTTGAGTTGCCTTAATTCTCAATTATACATATGTATGGTTTACCTTACACACATGACACAAAGGGTCATCTGTTCATGTTCTTGGGTTGGTGGAAAATTTTGTTTGTTGCGGTTTTGATGGCTTGAATTATATATTAACTAGCTTGAATTAATCAAATTGGGTTTAAAGGTGAGTAAAGTTTGATTGATTGCTTATTAGTCGCATAATAGTTCAAATGAGACTGTTTTCAAAGAGGTGCACTTCTTTTCTTTAGAGTTATGATCTAATCAGTTTGTAGTTAAGCCTTTTAACTTGAGGAAGGGTCTTATTTGTGATCTTCGCTATATAACTATGGCATTCCGTTCCGACTCACTAACAATCTCTATTCTCTACTTTCATCGATTACAAATGTTGGTTGATTTTTGACGATGTTTATTAACATAATGACCTGTGGTTTACTGATATCAAGGAATTGCTTAGAAAACGACTTTTAGTTTAATAATAGGATAATCAGGTGATACCATAATGAATTCCGTTTTCACGTTTTTGTGTTAAAAAGTTCCATTGTAAAAAAACAGGTCGAAAATGCCCTATTCCAATAGTTGAATCTCTATACACATTATTTCACCCTTTTAGTTTCTAATGATATTTTCAGAGCCTTAAAGCTTTAGTCGAGATATCGTATGCTGTGTAGAACAGCAGAAACCTCTTATTGTTTAATTGGTTAGCTCAAATAGACTCATTAAAGCTACGGAGCCAGCATGCTCATAGAATCAATAAAAAAATCAATATATCATTAGACGTTAGCACTTATGACTATTTACAGCATTATATTGTGCAGTGATGGAGCTTTTTAGCTGTGATAGTCTCATTTTATTGGCCACAGGAATGGGATCCAATAAAAATGAGACCTTCTATCTTCGTGCTTTTTATAATAGATAATATCAGTTTTAAGTGCAATCGCAACAATCATGATACAGATAAATATCTTATATTTCGGTGGGGCACTTGCATTTCGTAATGACACAAATAGTATGTGAATGAAGATAATGCTGCTTATCATAACTTATTTAAAACAAGATAGTGTTACTAGTTTACTCAACAGTCACAGTTGGAGGGTTATTCCTTACTTGAATATTGCCTAC
Organism: Mnemiopsis leidyi; assembly: GCA_000226015.1. Taxonomy (NCBI): domain Eukaryota; kingdom Metazoa; phylum Ctenophora; class Tentaculata; order Lobata; family Bolinopsidae; genus Mnemiopsis; species Mnemiopsis leidyi. Next base: position 94,787 of record JH153152.1, read on the forward strand.
ATATTACAGAGCCGTTAGTCTTTAGGTTAGTATTACCTTTTAGTTTTTCTTACCGCGACAAATTCATGGGAGCTTCAAATTAGTACAGCTAAATTTATACTCTATGAGGATTCCCGGACCATACAATTTTAATAGAGTTGTCGCGGTTTAGTCTGTGTCGCGGAACAGTCAATGTACATTTGTCGCGGAAGAGTCAATGTACCCTCTATGAAGAATGCAGATAATGCAAGCTTTAATAATCGCAATTACAGGAAATGTGCAAGGCATGTTTAAAATCAAAAGCAGGGTTAAGAGCTTTGTAATACAGCTTATATCACAATGGTTCGCCATCAAATGTTAACAAGGAAGTTCGCCATCAAATGTTAACAAGGAAGTAAAGAAAGAAATTTTCGGGGAGGGGTCACAAATCGTTATTTGCACGTGACAGCGTTTCTCTATATTGATTAATCAATCGCTGTAACTTAATATACCATTCAAAATTTCAAAAATACCATTCTCTAATATCACAATCAACGGCAGTGGCACACCTATAAAATACGTAAGCCCAACTAAGTTCCTAGTCATTCATAAAAGCCTGGCCTAAAAAGCACGCGTCATCTTAGATCTTCGTGCCATTAAGATGAGCCTCCACACAGAAATAGTGTTAAAGATTCATCACGTACTGCCGCTTAATGCCTAAATAACTTCGAATCCTTATTTTATGTTTATAACGTTGTTTTTAGGGAACCTCCTTTATTGGTTCTATTTCAAACCTTGCAGCAGATTGTTCTAACGGAGGCGATTTGATCTCATTCGTATAGTTATATAATATATTTGAATTTTGAACCATTAACAACCTGAATTCACTATATCCGACACAATGAATTTCATAGAATACCTATTTAACATATTTCACCAGCAAACGCGGATGATGGATTGGAGCACATTTTAAAACCAACAGAACTCAGAACTCGACAGTGTGACTACCATAGCGTCTCGTGGAACCATGACAGAAAGTTTGGTTACAACCGGTACAGGTCAAATCTTTGTGATAGCGCTGACTGTGTTGGGTGCACTGGGTGGGTTGTCATGCCTTGCTAAGGCGTGTTACCATAGTTACCACCCACAGGAGAACCCTGCCTTGAGGAAACTTGTCAAATCAAAGACTAAGTGTACCACCTTGGACATTGCAAAACATGCGCCTTGAAATTTCAGATCGCAAAGCTAAGGTTAGCTTTCTTTTCACTGGGCCACAACGGAATTCAACCGAATGTGATAACTCAGTTGGAATAGATTATAGAAACATGGGTAACCGTTGATTTTAAGAACTTGGATTACAATTTGAAGAACAGAAGGATGCAGCCAAATCTGCCGGAAACAATTGCTCACGTAATTAAGTTAAGGTTGATCAATCATGTTCCGATTGTGGCTTATTTCACATCTGCGTATCCTTGATATACATGTGATTAACGGTAAAGAAAACTAAAAGTTCTGCCAACCCCAGCCTCCCACACCCCACTTAAATACAAAACGAGAACTTACTCGGAACCAAGTTGTTGTGTACTTCATCTTTTTCTCCAGATCAGTAAGGGGAAGAATCAGCTCAACTCGCTGATCCTCGATAACTTGCATCCTGTACTCGTACTCACTGACTATCTGAGGTCGGGTTGAATATTGGGTGGGGGGGGGGGCAACAATGTTTATATGAGGGGGGCCGGGGGGCAACCCCCAATATTAGGGTGGGGGGCAACCCCCAATGTTATGAGGGGGGGGGGCAACCACCAATATTAGGGGGGGACCCCCAATGTTATGAGGGTTTGTTACTTTTTCCGATTGAGATTAGTCAGTTTGAAATGACTTTTGTGTAAGGCGAAAAGTTTACTGTCTAGAAATTAATTATGTTTACTTATAAATCTTCTGCCAATTTGTTTTGATGTCTCAATCCTCCATTTTTTCGAAAAGGTAAATTTTCATTTTTAGACCTCGCTCCACAATATTTAGACCTCTGTACAAATAAAATAAAGTAGACCAACTCTATACAATCAAATAGACCAACCTCCTCAACAAATATCTGGAAGGCGTAAATAGCGGACTGTTCAGCACTAAACTTGACGATAGCCACGTAGATACCCTCCTGCTCCCTGCTGACCGAGGTAATCTTCACTGTGTGGGAGCTGGTTTGTGAGAAGGGGGAGGTTAAGGAGAGAGGGTAGAGGAGGCCTCGTGTTACTTTATACCACTTTAGCTCCGTGTATTGGGAACCCTGGGGAGGAGGCGTTTTTAGTTCTGTGTATTGGGAACCCTGGGGAGGAGGCGTTTTAAGTTCTGTGTATTGGGAACCCTGGGGGTGATACGTCTTAAGTTCTGTGTATTGGGAACCCTGGGGGTGATACGTCTTGAGTTCTGTGTATTGGGAACCCTGGGGAAGAGGCTCTTTTTAGTTCTGTGTATTGGGAACCCTGGGGATGAGGCGTTATAAGTTCCTTGTATTGGAAACCCTGGGTAGGATCCATGATCTATCCCGCTGTCCGTTCAAGTATTAATCACGATCTGTATTTCCAAAAAGGTTGTTATTTTGAGTAAATTTCATGACTTACAAGTAAGCAACTAGTTGGTGTATACCAAAGCAAAAATTGTGATAAAAACATCAGATATGTCCCCGACAGAGTTTTTTTTGAACCTTTAAAGAAAATATATCTTATGTTCGCAAAAATATTTCTAATCTCGCCACCAACAATAGCTGGACAAAAGAAGCAAGAGCGTACCTTGGGAAGAGAAAATAGGACATCGTCTCCAATTTTTCGGTAAAACTGTTCGATAGTTGGAAGGTGAATTCCTTTTACACTCCAAGTGTACTGGAACGTCTCACTAATTGACACGTAAATACCTGCAATGATGAGAATTTATTGGATTGAAGGCTACTCAAATTAAGGGGGTACTTACCGTAAGTGCCAAATAATACCGACAAAATCAAAACCGAAACTAAGCAAACTCAGTAGGACCGACATAAAAACGACCAAAATCTACCGACATCGAAGGACTGAAACTTACCGACATCAGAAGGACTGAAACTTACCGACATCAGAAGGACTGAAACTTACCGACATCAGAAGGACTGAAACTTACCGACATCAGAAGGACTGAAACTTACCGACATCAGAAGGACTGAAACTTACCGACATCAGGAGGACTGAAACTCCCGATAGTACACCCCTCCTCCGTGATCTGGTACCTCTCTCCAAGAAGGGGGAACACAGGAGGTTGAGTGTACCTCAACCAGACTCGCTTCTCTGTGGCGGGTAGGGTCAGGTCGAACGTGAATACTCCGGTGAGGGTTTGCTGGACTAGGGGAGTCTTTATACCGATAACTTGGATGTCTTGGTAGAAGTATTCTGTACCGACCTTTAGTGGGGTGTTTGTTGAAATATTTTCCAAGGAATTTGTTGGAATTGTTTTTAAAAAAGTGAACCAAAGTTTCTACTTTGCTATAGCATGTATTAATTGATAGAGAATGTGTCAGTAATCTGTTTCTTTGCGGTTAAGATGATAGTTAGCTAAAACTCATGACACCTCAGAGAATTTTTAAATAAACGTTGTTCAATAAAAGTTGATAATTGAACATGGTTGATATTGTGGTACAGGGGGATGAAAGTACAGACCTGGTGAATTACACTGTACGTTCCTTGTCTGGATTTTACAAAGAAAGGTATGTCTATGTTATCAGCAGACCACATGTCCTCAGAAACAACAAACAGAACTCCTTTTGAGAATGAGTAAACCTGAAGAAGATAACTACAATTGTAAGCAGACAAATTGAGATTTGAGTATTATTCACGTAGACAGAGGGCATATGATAGTATAATAACATGAGCGAAATTTTAGTCTAAATACAATCGTGGATATCAAACAAATTATCAGAGCAAGAATTTAACAGTACTCGGCCACGCACCTGCTGGATGGAGTTAGAAAGCTGGACCTTGAGAGGGAACCCAAACACAGCATACACAGTTCTCTGCTTCTCCTCTAGAGCCGGTACCCCGATAAAATGGAAGGTGAAGTCCGTTCTAGCCACCTGACTTTCAACAATATAGGAGACAATTTCCCCAACATTGGGACTTGAGAAGGTAATACTGAGACTGGATCCTATAGACTGTTTGTTGGGAGTCAGACGGTACCATTGTACGGGGCTCTTGTCGAAGGGAGATGGTACCGAGATAGGCCTGCCTGCCGGCACGTACCTGAGAAATGTAACTCAAATAGGAGGAAGAAAGTTAGTTGATATCCACTTTTCTCCAAAGTCCGGCCACTTTAGACCATCTTCTTTACTTTTTGCCTTTGGCGAAAAATAAGAGATGGAAAAAATCGTTGATAGAAACGTCGAGTCCAATCTCAACTTGATCAGTAAACATTATAAATTTACAAAAGTCCTGCATACATGGTGATGTAACTATTGACTGGTTCCTTAGGAATGATCTTCCAACCCTCAATAACAAGACGAGAGTTTGTGGGGAAGTTAGCAATGTAAACCCCAGCGTCTTCCTCTTGCAGATCTTGTATTGTTAAAGCATTACCGGTCAGGCTGTATCTGAATGTGGAAGTCATTTTTGGCATTAAAACAGAAGCACTAGGCTAAAAAACTGTTTATTTCGCGTTTTGCCTAAACTTTTAAACATATGAGGTTAAATTTAAGGTTGCGAACTAGAATGCTAACAGACGGTCTAACTGCCTTGTTTTAAAACGTCACATCAGATTTACCTTTCAGCCCGATTTAAATTATAGTGGCCAGGTTTAATACTAAACATTCTTACTACCATCTAAAGAAAAATTAACAAATTTTATCCTTACTTGTCAGAGTTACCCAGAACAACAACACTCTGACCCGACACTCTCCCCCAGGACCTGGAGTTCGGAGCAACCAGGACCACATCCTGCCCCACCGGTCTCTCGATCTCCGTCACCATGGTAACCATGTCGTGTGTAGTGCACGTGTAGATCTCTGTCTGAGTCTGACCCGTTGAGAACACTCCCACTGCCACATACCGGCCCGAGTCACGTGATGTGACGTCAGATACCACAAGGAGGAGCCCGTTTTCCCGGAGCTGGAACTTGCTCGACGGTAGGATCCTGGAGAGAGGGTTACATAGGTTTCAGGTGTTTAAGTAACAGGCAAGATTAGATAAACTTTAGACTAAACTTGTCAAAAAACGAAAAGTTTTTTGACAAGTTGCTAAAAAATATAACAAAATTCATGATACAAGGAAAAAAGTAAAAAACAAAACCTGACGGTAACGCCTGCATCGACCCTGTACCAGTGTATCTGATCGGGCTGCTGAGAAAACACCACACGAAGATGAAACTCGTAACCTAGCAACATGACGACAGGGGTGGGTACCGGCACGTTTTGTAACGCTACCAGTTTGTAGACAGTGTGGTTGATAACACCCTCCTTGTTCTTCACCGCAAAGTGGTACACTCCCTCGTGGGGGGTTTGGAAATCTTCTATTAGGAGGGACGTACTGTGTTCTGTAACTCCTGTAGCGTTTGTGATATTACATTGTTTATATTTTAGAAGTTTTGTGGAGGGTAGTTTGCAATACCACCGTACTGGTTAGAATGTAGATGGTAGGATCGTGCCTTTGTTGTAGCATTTATGAAAAAATCGCTCGGAGATTAATCAAACTTGGATAAAACCTTGTTCCACAATGTCACACCCAGAAAAACTGACCTGCAATAGAGGATGCGAACCGAGCTACACTCTGATCAATGAATATCCACTTAGTCTTTACATCGGATCTAGTTCCGATCTCAACACTGGTTCCAGGTAGCACGTACTCTACATTCTGTACATCCAGCATGTAGACCAGCTGTAGGTTGTATGATTCTAGTGGATCGTTCTTGAAGTACACGTTGTACCTTCCTGGGCGGAGTGAAGGTGAGGGAGAAAGATATTAAGGGGAGGAGTCTCAAATTAATATTGGTAGAGAAAAACCAAAGCTGAACACGATATTCACACGAGTGTTTTCGAGTTATATGTCGACAGAATCCGCCTTAAGTAAATTGGATATTTTTTATCAAAACTTACTAACTTAGATAACCCTCAAAAAAACGAAGTCAGAACAACACACAAAATCAATGACACTGGAAACAAACCTTCGTTCTTCTTAGTGAAGGTAGATATCTGAACACTGGATCCCCCATCACTTCCCGTAACGTGCTGTAGCTGCTGACTAGCCCCTTCCTTCTCATACATCCAGATTGTGGAGGAGACAGTGGTGGAGAGGATCAGTTTGTATCCGGGGAGACACAGTATCGGGATACTATCGACTGTGGAAGAGGTGCTTTTTGGGAAAGTTTTGGGAAATAGGTATAAATTTGAACTAACTTTATTTCTGAAACTAATACAAATTTGCCATCGATTGTCGCTGGTGGTAGACTGTATTCAAGAATCCAAACTCAAAACAGGTGACAAAGAGGGGATGACTGAAGGATGATATCAGGTTTGATATATAGAGGGGATTATAGAGGGATAATGCGAAGAGGTAATACTTACCGGGAGAGGATATAACACGTACTTCCCAGCCAAACCAGACTTTCTTTAGAGTGTCGTGTGCTATGTACAGTCCCTCGTCCATAGTCTGAGGGGATTAAATTTGCAGCACGAAATCTCAAAGAGCAAAATCTTATAAGCTAATGCATCGCATAGCTTCTTAAATTTAAGTTGATTCTATGACTATAGATTGATCAATCCGATTGACAGCTTCCCAGACGCTATTAAGGCTGAATAACATAAATTTAGAGTTTTACTAAGAGATTCCTAACCTGTATGCTATCAATGATAATGTTTTGGTTCGACTGATAAACTCGAACAGAGTTAACAATCCGTTCCAGCATCCCATCAGAAGATTTGTACCTGAAGGAAGCACACTCAAGATGCATCTTCTACCAAGAAGAGCAACTGTAAGTCACACAGGCACAGGCACATATATATTTACGCAGACACATTCACGAAATGAACAAGGGCACAGCCATACCAACAAGACACGGACACAACTTTATACCGACCAGACACGGACACAACATTATACCAACCAGACAACTGCAGTAGATGCTCCGGTAGAGAGAGTAACACTGGTCCTCCTAACTCTGGTAACCAGCTCAGTCCTCACCAGGGACACTAACACCACCTCAAACTCGTCCAACTCTCCTCTTTCATCTGATACGTAGTAGGTACCTGGGGGACGAGGATGTCAGCTCTGACCCTGATCACGACTCAATTGTAAATTTCGGTTCATATTTTAGTTTTCTCGAAATTAGAGAACGTTTTTATGGATGAGGAAATGAAACAGAATATTCATATAGCGACTCTAGACTACTCAACTGTATCCCAAACATGAAGATCCTGATGAGCGAAACCGGGCGTAAAAAGGAAGAAATCCTGATTGATCATTAACAATCTAAACATCACATGACACTCTCTAAAAAAGACAACTTACCCCAGTTCTCGGAAGTGACTTTGCTGATAACAGCCTGGTTCCCGTACACTGTTAGATCTGCACTACGTGCGTACACCACATTCTCAGCAACACTGTAAATAGTTTTGGGGGCGTTTCTTAGGGGGGGGGGGGGGGGGGGTAGGGGTTCCCTTAGTATGAGAACCTGTTGTTACGACACTCGTGGTTAGTCTAAAATTAAAAGTTTCCATTAAACGCTTTTGTTTTTTGGGATAAGTCAAGTTGAGTTGGCGGAAGTAAGGTTTTACAAAATATTCGTTAAGAGTTCACAAACTTAATCACATGAACAATATCTAGAGAGGGCTACCTTGTCAGATACCAATGTACAGGAGGGTCTAGTCTGGTTGTCATGGTAACCCGGGTGTCTTTCAGGACGTACATCTCAAACCGGGAACCTACAACAGTTGGTGTAAGTTCCTTGAACCATCTTCGGCCTTTAAAAGTGAAATCGCCATAGATGGTTATAATTTTGATTTTAATACTTGTCAACGTTTTAAATTTGCTAAGAATTTTAGGTCTATAACGTTACCCGGGATTCTCTCGAGAAGAATTTTGTAGAGATAAACTCGATTTGAACTGTCTTGTAAGACTGCCTGATAGAAACCTGAATAGATAAGAAAAGGGTAAATTTTAAGCTATTTCCACGGTGATGGACAAATAACAAACAAAAGCTGTTAGATTTACACTTGAGCACTTTTATTATATAAAAAAAGGTAAATTTTCCTCACCCTCATTGTCTGCCCTGAAGTTGTAGATGATGAGTTTGTCAGAGACTGAGTCCAGGATTTGGTTTTTAGCGGGCCCACTCGAAGTTGTGTAAAACTTCCACTGAACTCTAGCGGCGTTTACAGGCAGCTTTATCCCGAAATTCTTCCCTTCCTTTACATAGTACCGGACTTCAACTGTAATATTAGTGACGATTTTGAAATCCTCAAATTTCAATTTTAGAGTTCATGTTGCTGACAAATTAACTGTCAAAGTTAAGGCTTATTCGCAGTATACAAATATGATATCATATCATCATATTTATCATATTTAATTTATTCAACTTTTTGATATGATGCATGAAATTTGTTCTTACCTTCAAATGGCAGAATGTTCAGCTGATAAAACTGCCAGTACTCTCCAATATTGGTTGCGTAGTATCCTAAAACAACAATCAGATTTAAATAGGAAATAGTTTAATACATAAGAAGACAAAATAAAATAACAAAATCCAAATATCCTAATACTATGAGACTAAGAGAAATTTTCAAGGAACAGCAACACTCTTCAATATTGAGATTATTTAATGGATATAGAAAAAAAGTTTAAACTGGCTGATGAAGGGGTAAAGAAAACATGTGAATTGTCTTTATTGAACACCTTTATCCTCCTCTCGGACACTTATAATAGTCAGTCTGTCAAATTTAGGTTCGGTCGTTTGGTCATTGGTCAGTAGCGTAAATTGTCCGTCTAAGATTCTGTACCATTTCCGTTCAACGTTAATTACCTTGAGAAAGGTTTGCGTAGAACATAGGATAGAAAAGAAGGCGTAGTATGTTTGACAAGAAAACAATAGTCACTGAAAAAAGAGGTAGATATGAGAAAATAATACGTAACGGTTCTATAATGTAACGTTAAACGCGTAGTCGATGAAACAACCTTAACTTACAGATTTGGGGAGGAGCAAAGCTTCACTCCCAGTCATAACGTTGATAACCTCGACGGTTTGTTCAGAAGGGACACCCACACCTACTAGTCGGAACTTCTTGTAGTAGCCGTTATCATTAGACACGTAGTACATTCCTGGAGGTGATATCGGTAATTGGTAGTTTAGTTTGGATAGTGAATTAAAATCATAGTAGTGGGAATGGGATGGACGAAAGTCTTTATATAAAAAGTCGTCAATATGAGCCAATATTATATATATATATCCTCGGATCGCTAAATTTTTTTGCTCATTGACGACTCATAGGAGTGGTAAATAATGATGATGTTCGGCCGGAAAAATTCGTTAAGGAAATTAGAAAACATCTCACCTTCGGTAAAAGTTGAAACTTCCAGAATAACCAGAGAGTTTCCCTCGCTCTGAAGTTGAGGTCCACTCTTAGTAACGGGGAACACAACACCCTCCTCATCCTGCCTGTACCACCTCGGCAGCAAGGCCGACTCTCGGGGGACCAACTCAACTCTGGAACCAAAGAAAGCATACAATACCACCTCCTCCTCCACCACACCCTGAACTAATCTAACATAAAACATGAAGTGTGAGTTAGAATCGGTAGTTGCCCGGTAGAAACCTTCCTGCTCCCGCTGGAAATTCCTGATGAGGAGAGTCCGGCCTGAGTCGGAGAGGAGGTAGTCCTGGGAGGTCTGGAGGATGATGGTGTTGTGTGAGGTCAGGAAGGTCCAGGAAGCGGGCAGGTCCAGGGTTAGCCGGAACTTGGTACCGCTCTCCAGGTATATGGTGTCGTATCGGTCTGGAGGAGGTACTGTTAGTAACAGTTCTATTATATATTAGGAACTCTTTGTTAGACTTGATGGACTTATTTGCATCAACTGTTTATGCAAGAGGGTTAAAAAGGAAGAAAGATTGCCTGTATTTACCAAATCGTACCAAGATCCAAATATAACAAGAACAAACCAATTTTGATGACGTCAAGAGTCCACTGAACCCATCTGTTGGACTGATCTCTAGCAAAATAAACCCCGGAGTCTTGTTGAGATACCGACTGTATCATGATAGAAGTGGCGTAGACAGCGATGTGTCGTGATAGCTCAACCAACACTCCACCCTCCATCTTAAACCTGGTGACATCATGTTGGGAGGTCATGTTGAGATAATCGAGGGTAAGAAATTTAAAACGGGTGGAACGCTAGATTATAACTTTTCGATGTCGCGAAATTTTAAACAGCACAATTTTGGTTTAAACTATGAGTCGTAGAGAAAAAATAGTTTATTGTGATTGAAGGCTCACCATTGTAAATTCCCATAGAGATCCGATGTTGATGACAGAGTGAGAGAAGATCCCAGAATAGCGGCTAAAGTTATTTTCTGTATCGGTTCTGGGACAATCTTCAGAGTGTATTTGTAACCGTAACCACTTGGATCTACAGCAATGTAGACACCTGGAAAGATGGTTCGAAACTTGACGTGTTGATGAGTATAAAACTAAGGCAATCGAGGACGAGGTGTATGGTTTATTAACTTAGTGTTCTACTGAATATATCCGGGTATATCATTCACATTTATTTGTACTAAAAGGAAACGTATGGTGCTAAACAAATACACTTTACCTTCCATCCTAATTTCGAATTGACGTATAGTCAGAATACCATTAGTTATGTCAAACTTGTTGTCATTTACTTGTACCACCGTTGTAAGTTGGTCCTGAAATACCCAGGGATTAATATAAAAATTAAAAGAGAATTTAATTATGAATTAAAATTCTTATAATGATAAGAGGATTTAATGTACTTTTGTTCAAAATTGGAAAAGAAGTTAGAATTAAATGTTTTTATTTTTGATCGAGACTTATGTCAAACAACTCATTCAGAAAGTACGTACACAAAAAAGTACTAACACTCAAAGTCTTTATCCAGAGAGAAATGCCACTTATTTGAGGTTGAAGTGTTACAGTGCTGTCCGGTACACAGAACACGTCAACTGTAGTAACCATGCTCAGTATTGTCTCGAGTCGGATGTAGCTTTCTTGTTGATCACTAGCCACAAACTTGTAGTAACCTGATAATAGACTTGTAGTAACCTTGTAACAAACTTGTAGTAACCTGGTAACAAACTTGTAGTAACCTGGTAACAAACTTGTAGTAACCTGGTAACAAACTTGTAGTAACCTGGTAACAAACTTGTAGTAACCTGGTAACAAACTTGTAGTAACCTGGCAACAAACTTGTAGTAACCTGGTAACATTTAACAAACTTGTAGTAACAACGTTGCATTTGTCTACCGTCCGTTGCTGAGTTGATCTCAGAATTCTACTTTTCAAGATAAAGCAATTCACACCGTAGTTTAAGTTTCAGTCTGGTCTCTAACTCTTGCGATTTTGACGTTAAAAGTGAAAAATATGAAATGATAGAACCATCGAGCCGTATTTTACTTCCAGTTTTAAATTTCGCTCCATGTTCGATAGACCAGCCAAATTCGAAAGTTGCAATATGGTAAACACCTGGACGTAAGAGTAAATTGTAAGCCTAATTCTTAATTATTGGAGTTGTACCCCAAGATTGAGATAACTGTTAAAGTCAATTGATACGGGTAGTAGCCCCCTATATCGACACCTCTGTGTGAGCCAAACCTTTCCAACATAGCCGTCACGTGACTCTAGTGAAGATCCGCTCAAAGGGACAAGTTTGAATTTACAGACCGACTCATTTTTCCGACACAATACAAAATAACAGATAACAATTACTGCACTCGACCACCCGAAAGCGTTTCTTTTGACTTTGTAAAAGACATTGATCAGATATATTCCATATTTGCAAAACTTAATCTCTGCCGCCATTCATACAAGGTTTAATAGAACCGCAATGAACTCCTGTTTCACGTGTTAATGTTAACTTTAAAACCTGTTAGAGTCATTAAAATTCGATTGAACACAATCTCGTTTCTGCTGGTTACTAAAAGTTTGTTACTAAAAGTTTGTTATCCTACACGACACGTGCCGCCTGGAACCTGGGATATAGCAAGTTCCTATCTGACTCTGAGCATAATTCTTTATTCTTGTTCGGAAGTCAACGTTCTTATTGATTGTATTTTTGTTGTGGATCGTTAAGTTAGACGAAATTCAGAAACTTGTCTGATTATAGGATGATGCATGATATCTTTATCTGATCCTTAGTCCATAAATTCTGTATAAGCTGAAAGCAATAGTGATAAACTGGTATTGAGCTTAAACGATCCGCTTATACAGAGAGCAGGTTTAGCAGCTGACATACGTTAGCCGGACATGGCCGACAGTGCGACTTGCACTACAATTAGTCCGGGCTACACCAAGATCTGACGTCAGTCGGACATGACCGACAGTGCGACTTGCGCTACAATAGTCCGGGCTACACCGAGATCTGCTAACTATCGTGTGTGGGATATGACAAACTTTGCAACTTGTCCTACATTAGTCCGGGGCCCCGGCCACCGAATAACACGACCAGATCAATATGGACCACCTCCAGTTAGCTGTGCAAGTAATTCATCATGATAAACACTACTGGTGCACCATGGTGTAGAGTTACATATTAGGTAGCCAGGGCCAAGATAACCTAGTAATTTTCTAATAAATCATGATTTATTGTTTTACTTTGTGGTCCGGTTCTGTTCAGGCGTGATGGTTTGAGTCAGTTTTCTCGTTAGAATTCGGTTTAGATTTAACTATTCCATAGCGCAAGGCGATTCTAACCGGCTAAACAAAATTAGGTCAAAAGCCTCCAAGAGTCCGCCTCAAGCAGGTTGGTTTTCACAAGAGCATGTTGGACTTGGACAACCTTGATTCCCTCGTGTACCAGCTAACTCGAGCCACATTTTAACAACCATGAAAGAACTTGTTTCGGCCCCGAGCAACAACAGCTTCTTTGGCAATAGCACCCTTTCTGACATGACCGATGCCTACAACAGCCCAACAACCACGTCTGAGATGGAACAACTAGAAAGAAAATTCGACTACACAAGTGCGCCGAGCTTTGTACTGAGCACCATGGCCATCATCCTTAACATCTTCGTCATCAACTTCTACAGAAAAACTGAGATTACCGTTGTTCCTCTTCTTTACAGTCTCATAGCTGCAATGGATATTCTGTGCGCTGTAGGGACTATTTATCAATACGTTACTTTTCAAATTTATTTTGAAAGAGGTGAGGCTTTCGAAGTGAACGCAATGATTTTCCTCTTCATGATCCAGATCGGATACAGGTGCTCTGTGTTCTGTAATCTAGTGCTGGCGGTCACCAGAACTATCATGATATTTAATCCTTTTTATGAGATAAAAATCAAAACAGTGAAGTTGGTCTGTGTTCTGTATGTTGTGCCGGGGATTGCTCTATTTGGAATCAATACGTTTAGTTACTGCAAAGAATACAAGTTTGGCTCTAAAGATCTCTCGTATTTTGAATATGTATTTAATCGAGAGTTCCTCTTTGGTTCTGGGTTGGAAGATCTTTTATATGACTACGTTTCTAAATCTGAAACTCCACTCTACGTTATAAGCATCGTGCCTGATCTGCTGGCTTTCATCATACCGGGAATCATCGTAATTGCAACCTGTGTAATCCAGGTTAGATCGATTTGGAAAGCAAGTAAGTTCTCGGCCAGCTTTAATCAACGTCACGTGACTATGACAGTTCTTCTCATGTCTACCTTGTTTGTAGTCTGCAACACTCCATATTCTGTTTACGCAGCCTACATCCTGTTTTCCAAGCAAGTGCCCGGCGAATCACATTCTTACGTCATCATTTTATTGGCAACTGTGTTTCCGCTACTTAATGGAGCATTGAATCCTGTCATTCTTATCACGAGAAGTTGCGAAATGAAGAGAAGATTCTCCAAAGTTTTACAAAAGATGAAGTGTGGTGTTGGGGTGGGGCGATTGGGACGATCAGGGGACACGAGAGCGACTAAACGTCGAGAGACTAGGGAAATAGAACTAGGAGAACCTAGAAAAAACGGAATTTAACTGAACATAACAGTATAATGAAGAGGGTTGAGGTTGTCAGAAGTTGGTGCGGAGATTGGGGCACCCTAGGTTTACTGAAGAATGGACAGGCATTAAACACTACCAACTTTGAAATTCCTGAATTAACTCGAGCTCGGGAATCAAGGGTGTTCAGAGCTCATCACCAAAAATATTACCTCAAAAAACTCGGCAAGGTGCTTTCAGTTCCGCTTGGAATACTTGAAAATCAAAGAAAGGAACGGACAAGAATAAAAACGCACTTACACGTGTTTACGAGCCTTCAAGTATTTTGATAATCGAATATTAAATTTGAACGTTATAATAGCTTATAACAGCATGTCAGCATGACCTTTTAATAAATATTTAATAAATTTAATAATTGAATAAAGATTTAATAAATTTTTAATCTCCTACCTGCCAACTCGTCTCTAAAGTTGATGACAATGAACATCCTGCCTCCCTCTTTCACCACCAGATCTTGCCCGGAAGTGATAGGACCGCCTGAGGGGGACGAGAAGGAGAACCACTGTCCCGGATCTGGGACGCTCAGTGCAAAGTTAGCTCCCTGGGGGACGTAGTAGGTAGTGTAGTCTGGCGGTTGTTCTCGTACTTGTAGTTTCCATAGAAACCAATTCGTTCCGTCGAACCCTGAGATGCGTCACAGTTTGAGTTTGACTGATAAATAATAGTTATACTATATTCAGATGATCCGTCATCGAAATAATGTCAACTGTTGATGGCGTTTCGCGATTTCAAATATATTTCCCAAAAATGTGGTAATTTGCATGCCATGATATTTATGTTTTCATACTCATAAATTTTAGCCATAATCTAACATTTTTTTGTCGAAATTTTCATTCTAATTAAACACATTTATCAGGTGGCATAACAATTAAATTCGTGATCACAAATTTGTTTCTCTCAAATAAAAACCAGTGGGTGAGTGGGAAATGTGACAGTGATCTAGATAGTGTTTCTTCTCTAGTTATTTGCTCGGAAATGTCCCAACCATTAAAATTTACAACAAAAATCAAACTGAATCCAGTCTCTCTTAATCAACCTCAATTCCTATCATCATCTCCTGCGGGAGAGTTTCAAGTTCACACCGTTAACAGGACGCGAAGTTAGAGCTCCTCCCATCTCCACATCCTTCAGACCCGGGTCAGCGCCCTCCAGATGAAACTCCCGGATAACCCTCGACAAGACCGTCTTTGACACCAACATGGCAAAGTTCCTGCCGATACAGCTTCTCTGACCGACCATAAAGGGCAGGTAGGACATGGATGTACTGTTCTTCCGTGCCTCTGGTAGGAACCGCTCTGGAAGAAACTCATGTGGGCGGTCCCAAAGCGTGGGATCCATGTGAATTGTTTGAATGGGGACCAATATTTCAGCTTCTTTGGGGATCCTGACCTCGTTGATGGTGACACTGTCTTTCTTGCACTGTCTGGTTGTCCACGTTACCGCAGGTTTCATCCGCATGGCTTCTTTAATCACCAACTCTAGATACACCAGGTTGTTCAAATCGTCAAACTCCAACTCAGTCTTGTTCCCAAACACTTGATCAACCTCACTTTGCGCTTTAGAGAGGACATCCGGGTGAGCAGTGAGAAAGAATAAAGTGGTTGCCATGGCAATGGCAGTGGTATCCATACCAGCCATGAGAAATAGCAAATATTCGTCCACCAAGTCATCTATAGTGAGTTGATCAGAACACTGGTTACTCTTCATGATGTGGGAGAGAATATCGCCATTTTCTCCGTTCTTTGGCAAGCTCTTCATCCGCTTGAGAAGGTGTTCTTTGATAAAACTTCTTATCTTAGGCACGTTCTCTTTTAACTTTTTCTTCTCACCAAGTCTGCTCCACGGAAAATCAAACGTGAATTTCTCCCTCAATACCAAGGAGATGGTATCAATAATCACCGACGCTTGTTTCAAAGTTTCCTCACCATGTTTTTCCAACACTTCCTCGTTCCAGTTGAACCCACAGACAGAGATAGTCTCAAAACCCGCTCGGGTCATCTCCCTGGTGATATCAAGAGGTTCTGCGGAGCAATGTCTTTGAAGTCGTCTGATGAGGTGGTCCGTTACCATGTTAACGCCGTTAGTGATGGACTTGAGGGACGCTTTGCGGAATGCCGGGTCCATGGTCCTTCTCTTTGCTTGCCAGAGGTTCGAACCCGGATCTTTGAGAAGTCCATGATCGCCAAATATCCTTTCTCCAGCGATTGATCCGAGGATCTTCCGAATTTCGTCTGATTTAGGAAATGTTATTCTATCGTTGCAGACTCTGTGTAGGATTCCCAGATCCATACAGAAAATGAAGTTCCGGTTAAAGATAGGAATCACAAAAAGTTTCCAGCCGTAAACACGGTAGAACTCAAACAAGACCAGACCTTTGGTCTTCTTAGTGTATCTCAAGAACTCTGGTAGCACCCCGAGAAACCAGATGAGGGATATTGGGACGGGAGGAGACTTGAAATGCCGGTATTTTCTTCTCTCTAGGTAGATATAGAGGTTCAGGAGCAAGTAGAGGAGTACGCTGCTCAACAGGAGAGAGCAGAGGAGGATCATCGGTAGTTGCTTTAATTTAGCTAGCTGAATAATTGCAGGTCAAACAAGGGTTTGTTATACAGTGATATGATAACTCTCAAGGTGTAAATTTCAATTTCAATATTTGGTCTGACGTATTTGGTCTGACGTGTTTGGTCGACAACCTCGAAAGACTCTAAAGAAACTAACGATTATTTAACTTAAATTAGACGATTAATTAGAAGACAACAAGAAAAAGAATGATCGATTGAAATCAACCTCCAGCAGTATTAACAATAACCACATTAATTATAATCCATGACGTGTGGAATGAGTCATGTTTTTAAAAATACAAGTTTTATAGGCACACTCGCCTTCTGAATTGACGTTCATCTGAAAGCAGGATCAATAATATCTAAGCGAAGTATAATTCATAATTATTTTTGCCGACAACGAGTCAACGAGAAAGTCCAACAATAGACACAGTAATCAATTTGTCCTGAATTGGTCAATACGAAATCTAATCATGACTGATGGCAGCCTACAGGGACAGGCCTAGAAAATACTGTCGTAGTAAAACGTCAATCAGAAATAAGGTTAAGATTAACATCAGCCGTAACCGGGCAACGGCAAAGTTACGCCCTCTGTGAATTGCAGGAGAATAATAGTACTTTTATTAACATTTCCTAAAAGTCGGGCACGGCAACATTGATAAACTGAAAACTATTTTGGTGAAGCTGAAAGATTTTTCTATTTTTTGCTACAGATTCATTGCTATGTGCACTAACTTAAGAGAGGAATTAATGTAATTTAATGCAGTCCAATTGAACATAATCTAAAGATTAGAAAGAACCTGCACACCAGACGGAATTTCAACAGCAAATTTTTCAAGCATCTTTGCAATTTTGAGCTCTCACAACAATTGCAAAAATTTGGCTAACATCAAAACAACTTATGAACCAACGAAGACCATCAACATCTTCCGGGTCTTCCTCGGATGGACGAAATTCCTCTCGATCTTTCAAGGACTGAACAACGAGATCAGAACATGTACCTACTCAAGTATACCACAGTCGGCATACTTGTCTTCACGACTATAATCAGAAGTTAGATAGAGAGCAAATAGACGCAGATATCAGCCTGAAACACAGTCTGAAGATGTAGAAGGTCAGGAGAAAATGGTTGACACCTGTCATCCCGGACTGAACAGAATGTTCTAGCATCATATCTGCTAGTCAACTAGATCCGGCTTCATGGAAACCACCCTATCTCTCTTGGCTCAGATGCGACAAGATCTATCATATCAGGTCCGACACAGATTTATCATGTCAGGTCCGACACGTATCTATGTCTTATACAGTTCATTTTTGATGGCATATAGACCATTTATTGCACCGAGAGCAGGATTCGAGTAGACTTAGAAGCCGATGAATTTACCAAGGATGTTGACTTTCGCCGCCAGTAGCAACCCTACAACTGAGTATTCTTGGTAAAATCGGCCGCTCAAAAGTTACGTCCTGGCTACAAATCAGCAGCAAATTCTTGATAAAGGAAGCAAGATGGGGCCAGCGGTAGTGAAGAATTAAATCGCTTACATTAAAACGCTATGTTACACTTTTTTCATTCTTATCATTTAAGATAAAGAGAAACGCTGCTTCAGATGCGGGGATTTGGGACTCCAAATTGATAAAAATTATATGAAATATATAATATATACCATTATATATATTCTGGTTTCATCCTCAATAAAATAAATCGATATATGTATTTTATTTGTAAAGTTAAAATTAGGAACGGTATTCGTGGGGAGGTGTCTCAAATTTTAAACCCCATTTCTCTAAATGTAAGGCTCCTACCTTTGTTTTTGGAGATCAGTATCCATAGGACAATTTGAGAGTATTACACTACCGAGAACTAAGCTAGGGCCCATAATTTTGAGGAATGATGTGCTTAAGTATCGAAAATTTGAGACACTTCCCGAAGAATACCGTTTCAAATAGTTTTGCCACAAAATTCAAAAAGTCAGCAGACAGTTTACACAAAAGTAGATGGACGTAGCTTAATGAGGAGATGGATTAATCATAAATCAACTCAAGGCGTGTTGTTGAATTTCACGACATGCACCAAGAGAATAACGTATACACAAAGTTACACATAAAATGTGTCTCCAGATGGCATGCTTGTGTCGAATGAAGAAATCAAATGGTAGTTACTTTGGTCTTTGATGTACGACAAACAAATAAGTCTTTCCGATGTGCTTGATTGCACAGTGCTGATAACGGATATATCTGTTCAGATAAGCGAGCTACAAATACGCGACATATAGAAAATGGTTTACAGCGACTAAATAGACAACTGCAAACCATTATTTAACGAGCATTGTGTAACATTTGGGAATCAGAGAATTCAAACTATGAACGACACTTATTCAAGTTCTACTTGGAGTCAATTTTATCTGACTCTCTGAGGTATAAAATACAGCACGTACTTGGAAACAAGCCCATGTTAGCGATTAGCCGTGCCTCAAGCACTCAAGCAAGATTAAACAGGAACCGGGTTCTCTCCGTTACACTAATAGAGTGGAACGGAGATAAGTTTAACCTCCTAGTTCTCAAGTTTTAACTCTCCTTTGTAGAAATGAGATAGATGAAGCCACTAATTATACTATCTCCCACCCTCTATAACTCTTGCCTTCACGCTGCTCACTCAGGAATTCTTACTCGGGCCTTGAATGTTATCTCTAAAACTTGAAACTTGGATATTTTCAAATCGATTAAAATTTGTGCTTTTTTATTATAAGCCTGAAATAATCAAATATTTTAACAAACTGCTCACCATAGTATACCGCCTCGTGGTGGAACTGAACGTTCTTGATGGACAACTGCTGACTGTTGTACTCCAGATAGGTAGAAGGTTTAGTCAGGATCCCCTCTTTTCCTACATACCACTGCAGCTGAAACACACCACCTCTGAAGAGGAAGAAGGTTGATGGTAAAATTTGTAAATTTCAAGTTTGATTATCGTGAAATTCAGGGATGGTAACAGGTAGGTAGGGCAGACCATTCCAGATTTCACTTAAGCGCAA
The DNA here is from genome assembly GCA_000226015.1 of Mnemiopsis leidyi. NCBI lineage: Eukaryota > Metazoa > Ctenophora > Tentaculata > Lobata > Bolinopsidae > Mnemiopsis > Mnemiopsis leidyi. The sequence goes on from JH153152.1 coordinate 114,559, forward strand.
TAACGTGCCAAAATTCATTCCTCCCAAACTTGACCTTTTCTCTATTCTAGTTGACGTAAATGTAGTGTCTAAGAAATATGGTTGTAGGTTCACTTAGACGTAAAGCTTATTTTTTACCTGCAAAATTTGGTCTTAAAAAATTTTCTCGAAAAATTTACATCATCCCATCTAAAGATATTTCACTGCTGGGCAGTAAAGATATTTTATATTAAAGATGAAAGATATTTTTTAATAAATCGCTCCAAAGAATTGGACATTAGATTAATCAAAGAGATACGACCTAATTGAAAATCAACTTTTAATTTTCAAACCAGATACTTGAACTTCATAATTGATCACAGTTTTAGTAGGAGGTTCATACTTAGGAGTTAGTATGACGTCAGATCCAAGCAGAGCAGTGAGCGTGACAGTATTAGTACCGGAAATGTCAAGTACTTTAACCTTGTACTGAACCATGTTGCCAGCGGCGTCCGACACGTAGTACTCGCCTGAGGAGAGGATTGTCATGGTGATTTGGGGGTTGTCATGGTGATTTGAGGGTTGTCATGGTGATTTGGGGGTAGTCATGGTGATTTGGGGGTTGTCATGGTGATTTGGGGGTTGTCATGGTCATATGGGGGTTGTCATGGTCATTTGGGAGTCCTCATGGTGATTTGAGGGTTAACATGGTGACTTGGAGGTGGTCATGGTAATTTAAGAGTTGACATGGTGATTTCCATCTGGCAGCCGCAGCTCACACAGTTGAAATGGTATCTCTTGATTCGGAAAGATGCAAAATACAGTAAGTTTGCAGAAACTATTAAACATAACTGCACTAAGCACTTACTGGTTATTGAAGACTGGACAAGATGAAAAATAAAGAGGGATTTTTTGCTCCAAGATTTTCAAAATAGTACATTCTTTTAAAATCAAATAGAATTTCATATTTCATCAACAATATCCGATTTAAACATACTGTAAAGATAAAATTTCAGACATAAGTAACTTTTCTTGCACACTGCCCCCAGTGTGTTGAATGGGAAAAAATATTTTCACGGTAAAAATCTTGTTCCCCTTTTTGCTGATGCACTGAAAATTTTGGAACTCGAAGTTTTGTCGGAATTAGTAGCATACAATCGTAGGAAAGGAAGGAAGTTAGAGTCAGTTCTATCGGGCAGGTTTTTTTAAACACATCTGAAGGATTGAATACCAGTAGGATGAAGGAATCTCCGGATCAAAGGATAACGTTAGCACAGTTAGTGATAGAGGCTCGAGAATTAACGTTTAGAAGTACTGTGAAGTGCCTGCAGCAATGAATCGCCAACAGATGTAGAGGGATCTCCGGGATTTCCCTTCCTTCTCATGACATACCGTGAGAAACATAAGAAAGACTCTCCTTACTGTATCCAATACACCTCAACTTGGGTTTAGGGAGAACGTTTCTCTTCCTCGTCAGATCACATTTCCGGGCTGTCGTAGCGGACTTGAGGGAGATGACGACCGTCAGTAGGTCGTTAGTGAGAGCGTCTTGTCCGAGTCTGGTGAGAGCAGTTTCAGCAGCGTCTACGGTGTATCCCAGCTTCACGGCGTAGTCAATAAAACTGTGCATCTTGTGTAAGAGTGTTGAGGAAGTGTAGTTTATTAGCTATACAAGAGGTGATAGTTTGAACAACTGATGCAGTGTGCAAAGTGATTCTCCCTTATAAACTGCACATTTATCGCACTTGTGTCCTCTGATAGTTTGATTGGTTTTGATTCCTGATGTGATTGGATCGAGTAGTCTGCATGATCATACCAGTGCAGTGTCTGATTACCAGTCATTTTTTCGACGGCTGCCGGCTGGTTAGTCATGTGATCCGCCATCGGTTAGTCATGTGATCATGGTCGCAGTTCACATGCTCCATGTCACATGACACATTGTCACCCGTACAAACACTACTTATTAACACTTAACTTATCAGGTGATATCGCATATTGGATTTAGAACACCAATGATGTGTAGGGCGATGTTTGATTGAGTTCAAACCCACGTAGCAAATCCACGAAACTAAAATTTTATGGTTTTCAACAGATATCTTAAAGACAAAACCATAATTGTAGAAAATTGTAGAAAACACAAATTCATTCTCCCCAACAATTTTTCGGCTTCGGCTCTTTAAAACATAGATAACTTTACCTTGAAGATCGTAGTTAATACTCCGGATGAGAAAATAATCTCCAGATATGTCAAACCAGTCTCCTGCCCCAGCAAGATGTCTGACGTAATCAGACCTCCGGTCAGAGTACCAGACTCCATTTTGGATGTTACCGTCCCCTAGCTTTACATCTGATCCTGCCAGTGCTACTATTTCTTCTCGAACAACTTGGGAGGGAAGGAGAGGTGATGGAGCGGTAAACACTTGGATATGGGGACTAGGTAAGGATGGTTTTTTTCTTGAAAACTTAGAGGTCGTTCAAAATAACAGAGCGGTGAGTCGTCATAGGAATGTTAATTAACAGAGAGTAAAACACTTAAAATTTGAGTGAGCATAAACACGAAAAAGTTTACTCTATCTATCGTTTCTTTATAATCGTCATAATTTATGAAGTATAAAGAACCCTGCAAATTTACCTGAAACTGCTGGAAGAAGATTGAAATAAAAGTCAACACTTTTACTTTCGACTGTGGTGGTAGCTTTGTAGTATCCTGAGAATGGCAAAGTGTTACACTCTAAATCAGTTACTATCAGTCTCGGGCAACATTCAATAACTCGCGTCGCGAACATCAGAAAACTCAAAATCCACAAAAATAGCAGAACGCAACAAAAATCACAGGTAAATAAATCTCACTAACCTTTAGTTTGGTGGGAGAATGACTTAATGATGAGGGCAGTGTTGTAGACAATAAAGTCCACTGTGGAGGTTAGAGGTGTGGTGGAAGAAGATTCTAAAAAGTACCAGCTGGCTCTGTCTCTTGTGACCACTTCCAGCCCGAACTTTAGTCCTGGGTTAAGGAGTTGAGAGAGTGGGGGATATAGAGAGACTTGGTTATCTTTATGTTTATCTTGTTTTAAAAAACGCGATAAATTTTTAAGTTAACCTAATAAAGGTTTGCAAATTTCCCATAACTCCTAAAACAACAAAATTACCGATTGGAACGTAGAGCGTGGAGGACTGTTCAGGAGCATCTGTAACCCTCACATCCCACCCAACAATATTGCCAGAGTACAACTCCGCCACATACACTCCTGCAAGTTAGTGTTAAAGCTTGTCAATAACTTCACTAATTCAAATTGTCTCTACTGTCTCGCATTAGAATTGCCGCTGGCTAAAGTTTGCCTGACCCTCCACGAGCGGCGCTCGAGCGTTTTTACAAGGGTTGCCGTCAAATCATGATAACGGAGCTTATTTACAGTTTACTTATAACTCATTACTCACAATAAAACTAAGAAGTTACCTTGGTGATCCTGACTGATAGACTGGAAGACAATGTTGGTCGAGGTGACACTGACCAGTTCACTAGAGGAGGTGAATGTCTGTAAAGCCCCGTCCCGCTGAATGTACCACTGAGTCACTACTTCTCCAGTTCCCAGACTCTCTCTAGCTCCTGAGGTAGTGATGTGGGTGAACTTGTATAGTGTGCCTCAATTCCATTTGGTGTGTGTCTTTCCTTTTTTTCTAGTTGTGTCTGCTTTACTGTATGTAAGTTTGGAAGCTGGGTGCTGCGATACCCCAGAGCGTTTGTAATATCATGGATTCAGACGAAGCTTACCTGATTCACCTCACTCACATTATCACTTTGATATAGGTGAACTATTTGATGCACGTTAGCAATAGGCATTAGGCAATGACAATTGGATAACTGAGCTAGGATCAGTCGGCCCGTTTTCCGGCCGGCTCACCCCTTTTTATAGATCCGGAGGCTTTTTTTATAATGTAATCACATCTAGTTCCGCTCTGATTGTTCACGGCGACGAAATCAATTGCACTCGCTCTCTATATTCAACAACATATTTTAGACCTCTAAATTACAACTAAAAATATTTCAAGAAAATAATTTAGCAATAACTTAACATGAAATAAATCACATTTTCAGAAATTAAACGGAAGATAAAAAACAGTAAGTACTCAAAAACCGCACCAAAATTAATGAGATAAAAATCAAATGTAAATTGATCAGTTCAAAATAGTTTCAGAAAGCACAACAATCTGCACCGAGCGGATTTTTCTCACAAGTCACATGTCGCATAAGGTTGTCACACTGCACTCGATATTTCACTCTCTTTTCTGCCTCAGACAAACTCTCGCACTTCATCCTCGTTCCACAGTTCTATTCAAAAGAATTATATCAAATCGTCAAAAAGTCAATATAATCTACTTAAAGATCTTAAATACGTACTGAAGATTCTTTCAATAAGGGGAATTTCATACTCTCTAATAATTTTTTGTCTTCCTAAAACAAATGAAGTAAAACACTCGTCTACCTTTAAGGTAAGCAACTTGGTAGATTGTTGAGATGCTGACCATCTGCACTTCGATCATGTGGACCTCGCCCTCAGCGTTTGTTATGTAATAGCGTCCTGGTTGGGGGAGGGGGTGTGTTTACTCCGAAAACTTTACCGATTTCGGTGTAGCGACAGTAAGTATTTTTGGTGGGCACCCCCGTATTTTTGGTGGCAGTGTAAAAGAGGTCTAAACAGGGTGTCCGTTCAAATTGATATATTTTTGAACATTTATGTATTTTGTATAATGCATTGCCTTGAAATGTATTTCAGTAGAACGCTTAATAAGAAATAGGCGTTTAGGGTAGTCCAACACTATCACTATATACTATAATTAATTGCTGGGAGCCGGCCCTCAGAACAGGTTCTACAGTTTACACACTGAGGCGCCAACCAAAGGAGCATTGGGCCATTATTTTGACTAATGTATGTATGACACCGGTACAGCGTTGCTCTATAATTTTGGTAGAAAAGGGGCCATCAGCTATACGCGAATGTTTGTGTTGTGTTTTAATTCTTGTATGCTGCTTAAAGTATAACTCGCTGCTTTAGCCCCCTTTAGCCTGATCACGATCAAAACAGCAAGGCAATCATGGCAATCTCTCCGGGATACCGATGCAGAATCCCGCCCTCAAGTCTCACTCAGCACGATCTGCTGTCTGATAAACCTCTTTTGCACCCGGCACATTTCATAAACCCATCATCAGTGGTGTTCCACAGGAAACTGTACTGGGACCAATTATGTTTCTGATCTTTATAAACAAAAGTAGTGTCATCATCAAAGCAATGGCAAATAAGAAAAGACAAAAAGCCACATGAGTGCCATATGAGTGCTAAGTGTCTTTTACACCCGAACTCTGTACGATAATGCTGACACTATTGACTATACAAATCTGTGATACTCAGTCTTGGAATATTGCTGTCCACTATTGAATCCTAAAATAGGACTGGCATTCGGGAGTTATCAGAGGTTCAAAAGACTTTACTGCTTGAATAGCGGAATTCTCACACTTTACTACTGGATGAGACTGAAAAAGCTATCAATTGTGTCTTTGTGGTGCAGAAAGGAACGCTAGATCCTGCCTCCTATGTGGATCTTGATTCCTGAATGAGTTCGTCAGAAATGTTATGACTTGAAGATTAAGTTTGTGTTGAGACCTCGGATTGGTTTTAAAGCAGTTGTTCAATGTTCCTCCTCTCCACAGGCTGAACTTAAGTAACATAAACTTAAGTAGTTAACCAATAACCATACTGAAATATATTGGGCACGTGTAGTATGTTTCCCTTTACTACTCAGTTCTCACAACTACATCAGAACACGTGGGCTACGAGACTTGCTCTTACTACACGTGCAACTGAAACTTGGCATTGCTCCAATTGATGCGTTGGGAAATGGCCAATCTGTACCCCACCAGGCAACACTGAAGACTGTTTAGTCAATATGTTATTATGTTTGTGTAAATCGTTAATTACTGCGAGTGTAGTTTGACTTAAACGTACCTGCATCCCTCCTTTGTCAGTCTTTCCTGTTTTTTGGATTGCGTTTCCCCTAACGCTGTATGATATGAGATGTTAGTCCTTGTTTCGTGACATTTTATAGTTTCATCTGATTCTGAATATGTATTTTACCTCAGAACATATTCAAGTCATTACTTCCATCCAAATTTTAGATCACTATGTCGAAGCACTACAGTTCCTCATTGGAGTTTACCGTAGGAGTCATTCTCATCATAACATCTATATTGGGTACACTTCTAAACGCAGTTTCGTTCACCTATTTTAACTTTCTCAAGACCAGAAACAAGAACAACGAGTTCTTCAAAAAGCTCTATTTATCCATAACTTTTAACGATATCCTCGTTTGCGTCAGCCTGTTTCCTTTCATTGAAGCTTTATTTTCCGAAGAACGACAAGGGATCTTGGCATCTAGCCAACTTTTCTGTATCACCACGTTCCTTGGATGGTTCCTGCTCTCACATAACTCGGTTATTCTGGTATCTCTACTAAGTTTGACTAGACTGCTGCTGCTGAAAAATCCCAGCAGAGTCTTCAATCCCAACATTGCTTTCATTTTTCCGCTTATAACAATTCTGATATTTTTAGTCTTGTGGATTGCTCCCATCACTAGCGGCGACCTTTACATCTTCTACAACCCAAACTTTATTGAATGTACCTTCAACTCCTTCTCCATGAAGAACGATTCCAGCCCAGTGAGCATGACCGACCAGTTCGGTGCTATAGTGGTGATTACAGTTTACAGTTCAGTAGGCTTTAGTGTCTTCAACATCGTCAGTATCTCTTTTGTCATGTCCCTGCTGAAGTTGAAGAATACCAGTCGAGTTACCACGCGTGTGGGTGGGAACGCTAATAAACAAAGGGAAGCTGCCAAGACGGTGGTCATGGTTACTTTAATCTATATAATCTGTAACGTCCCCTGTATGGTGGTCATGGTGTACATTCTTATTGACGTAATCAAAAATCCAGCAGAGGAAAATACTACTGTAGCGGATATTAGGGCTAGATACTACACACACACACGTTTGGACAAAACAGCCACCTGATGAACCAATATGCCTGGATTTTGGTGAACAAGATTGCAGTAAGCTTTAACAGTTTGATAAATCCCTTCGTGTACTACTTCAGAATAGATGGGCTCAAGAGGTTCGTGTCCAAAACACGGAATCCTCGAGATATTAATCCCGGGTCAACAACCTTAAAAACGAGTGAGCCCCTTTAGGATAATCTTTCAAACCTCGACCAACCCAATCGAGGTTCAAGGAGCCTTCTTTTGGGGTCAAAAGGTACTGACTACTGCGTATTGCATCTCAGATTTATGGGGCTCTGGCACCGCTCCCTCAGGGCTTCAAAGGTTCAAACAGTCCGACAGAGACGAAACATAGCATGTAACATTTATCATAGGCAATGATGAATACCTACTAGGTAGACTTTGAAAAACTTTAACTGATCATTGTCATTAGGATTGTGCGCCGAAAATTTTACGAATTTTCAAAATTTGACTTTGCCGGTTTGTCACAGCCATGACTTTTGAGGTAGAGTAAAAATATTTCACATATCACTAGTTCAGACTTTGAACTTTTGATTCATCATATGGTGGTTACATTTAGCCGAGGTCAAATTGAGGCTAACAGCATGTCTTTAAAGGTGGGTTTGCGACGTGATTATCGTTGCTTTTTAAGTAAAATATAAAGTGAATGGTATGTCAGTTCGAACCTCTTGATCATTGCGATTTAGAATCTGAAAAAAAGAGGGAAGATTTCTCATTATGAGAGGGCAAAATGAGGCTAACAAAAAAGTCGCAAATTTTTCGTTGTTATTGCTTATAAATTAAAGAATTATGTGCTGACCCTGTCGTAAATACCTCCTCAGTTCACTATTGCTGCACCCTGGTCATCCGACCC
>JH153152.1:124317-136423 GCA_000226015.1 Mnemiopsis leidyi
TTTGTTAGCCTCATTTTGGCCTCATTCATCCTCGATCATTTGTCAATAGATTACTATGATAGGCAATCGATTGATGTTTATTACTGACACATGGCCGACCATTACTGATGTTGGTAGCTAAGGATATACACAAAATAAAAATTGTTAGCCTCATTTCCCTCCTCAAAGAGGTGGTTAGCCTCAATTTGACCTCACAAAATGTTCTCCATCCTCAATAGTACAAAGGCTGTAAGTTTTATCCTTTTAACTAATTCGCAGTAGGTACAATGTAACTTGAAAAAACAGTGAGGTAAAAAAGTTAGCCTCAAAATTCCCTCGAAGTTTAGAGGGATCCACAGGCTAAGCTGAATGAGATAGCGGCTTGATCCCAACACTATTTTGAACCCCAAACAATTCTGTACGACAGATTTCAAAATTAAGTTTCAAACTTAAACATTGGAGGTGCAGTGAATTTGTTTCCGACGAAACCCCCAAAACGCACAAATAGGGGGGTTTGTAATGACAATGATCAAGTTCTCGATACTTCAACTTGCCAGGTTGATCAACATTTTCTTTTGTTGTCTTGTCGTTGTCCGAAGTGGATTTATTGATTAAAGTTCAAGGTTTCTGTGCTTAACGTTTTTCTCTTTTCCAAACACAAAATTGGAAGATTCTACGTCTTTTATCGGACTATCGGAGACCCCCTCATTTAACCCAGTTTTAACCAGTTATTAGCACATTATATTTCTAGGTCTCATTATAACTGACTCGCTTATTCCACCAAAGCGGTTTGAAACTTCACATATTATATCTATGATTACCTATTGCTGGTATTGCTCTGTAAATTTTTATGCTATTTTTTATCTATTTTTTATGTTATTGAGGAGAGTGTTCACCCTCAAATTGTCGTAAACATTTAAATCCAGATTCAATGAACCAATTCTATTGTCCGAAAACATTAAAATCGCCCCTGACCGGTTTCCACCCAAAAAGAAAGCCCGGCGCCTAGGTCCCTCGGCTACATACAGTCATTAAACGGCTAATTTTATGCTCAAATTATTTGTATAATAGTAGTGTTGAAAGTATTGAAATCTGAGTTAATACTCAACAAACAAAATTAGAAAATCAACGTGTTTTCCAATCAATTATAATATTCTTGATGTAACGAAAACCGCTTTCTGATTGCAACATTAAGAACTCACCAGCCGAGTAAATATCGACAGTGGAAATAGTGTGGTAGTGGGAGGACTGTTGAATGACAGTGTAGAGACCGTCCTGTCCGACATGGTACCAGGCAGTTATACCGGACAGGGAGGTTGTCAGGTAAACTGATCGTCCTTCTACCGCTCTTATCCTCTCACTTGTCACTGAGCGCGGTTATTTCGTGTTAGGTGCGGGTTGTTATGTGCGGGTTGTTATGTGCGGGTTGTTATGTGCGGGTCGTTATGTGCGGGTTGTTAGGTGCGGGTTGTTAGGTGCGGATTGTTAGGTGCGGGTTGTTAGGTGCGGATTGTTTCTTGTTGGATACGGGTTGTTAGGTGCGCTTGTTAGGTTCGAGTTGATAAGTATGGGTTGTTCAGTTGTTAGGTATGGGTTGTTCCGTTAATAAGTATTGTTGGTTAGGTGCGGGTTATTAGGTATGGGTTAAAAAGTATGGGCTGTTGTTAAACCTGATTATCAAATTTACTCATACGTGTAAGTTACCTTTTCGGGCCAGCTCTATCTTGAAATGTATCGTTACACCTCCGCCTTGGGAATTCCTGTACTCAGCCTTATAGTAACCTGAAAGAATGGTTTGAATCACCATTAGGGTTGTTTCATAGCTCTGTTTTTTATATACATCAAAGTTAATCGCCAATCAGTTGAAAGTAGGAAAAGAAGACTTGGTTAATGCTCACTAAGAAGAACAAATTGTCAATTATACCCAGTTTTAGCAGCAATAAAATATTAAGAAGGCGTATAACACAGCAGACGCAGACTAATCCTTTTGGATGGAGATCTCGCCATGTAACATGTATGTGAATAACAACTACATTGAACATTTAACAACTAACCTCTAATAACGAACAACTAACACTATCAGACTGTATTACCTATAAGAGAAGAGTCCACGTTCCGGAGCACAAGATGTTTGTTACCGATCTGAATTCTAATGTCAGGTTGGAGAGGAGTGGAGGAAGGGAACCGGAACCAGTTCAGTACCAGCCCTGCCACATCCAGTCTCACACTCACTCCCTCCGGGACTGTGACTGTAGTGTAGCTTGCTGGGTGGACGGGGTTGTTAGAGTCAGCGGGTTCCGGAATAAATGCAGTCGGGTTTTGATAACAAGGGATTTAAGGGTGCAGCTTGTTTCGGTTCAATTTGTTTTTCTATTTGATTAAGAAAACAGTGACTTACGCGGTTCCCGGTTGACAGTAACCCTCCAAGCTAACCACACATTACTCTCAGTTCGAGCTAGGTACAACCCCTGATGGTCCAGCTCCGCTCGCACGATCAGGAGGGACTGAGAATCAAGCTGGATAGAGGTGTCTAGAGGAGTGAGGATACCGTCAGAGACTTTGTACCAGGTCGATATAATCTGGTTAGAGCGGACCGGAAGTGATACCTGGAAATTTTGTATATTACTTTTTTGTTATCGAGAAGTAACAGTAACTTGAAGAGTCTTGTCACTTTCTCTGCCAATGTGTTTTTGAAGACCCCCTGAATTGGTTAATTCGTGAAAATGATAACGATCACTTTCTCTGCCAATGTGTTTTTGAAGACCCCCTGAATTGGTCAATTCGTGAAAATGGTAACGATCATAAAGCCAGTTTTTGATCTCAATGTTTAACAATTAAACAAAGACTCAGGATCCATATCTACCTACAGTCCGAACATAGAGTTTAATTCTGACTACCTGTTGTCCTAGCCAGACGTTGACAGTGTTTACTAAGCTAGGTAGAACCACCCTCACTATCTCTACCACTTCCATGTCTCCGTTTTCATGTGCGTAAATGTAGGTCCCTGATATGATGGTATACCGTCAGGAATAAAATACTGTGAAAGGGACATGTGGAAATCAATGATAAAAAGTTAAATTAAAATATCAAAAGAAAAAAGTTATTTGAAAGCATAATTCCACTTTTAGCATCAAACGCCTCCCTGCACTTACTCATAAAATTAGCAATTACCTCCGCAAACAGATCAAACAACCACATAAAACCGGCAACCCGTGTCCCGTCCCTTTACCTGCAGTCTCGACCGAGAGTGTCCTGATGACAAGACCAGTGGTGACCAACTCGACGTCCGCTCTGCGGAGGGGACTGGTGGGCTCCTGACCTCGCTTGAAGCACCAGCCGGTAGGGTTCCTGGAGGTTCCCGTCACCATGATCTCCTGCCCGTCAAGAGCGTAGAGCTGTGTTCTCCGGATAACTAGCGGTGTTTTTGTTCAGTGTTGTAGGGGGGGGGGGGTCAGGACTTTCTTAAACTTCTATAAAGCTGGGATAACTGTCGTAAACTAAAATTAAATGTTACTAAACTGTACAGAAACTAGGCAAAAGAAACTTGAAATTGAAGCATGTTTTATGTGAATGATCATCGGAAATAATTATTTTATAAAACTGCCAACCATTGCCAATTCTCAGTTCGTAAAACACGTCGATGGTGGAGCGACCCGAAAGGTAGGAGACCTGGTAAAACCCGGCCAGGTTGCTGTTTATGTTCTTGATAACTAACTGTTGTCCTGAAAGTAACGTCGTTAGTTTGGGACTACTTGACATGTGTCTTAAGTGCGTTTGTATAGATACTAACGGTAGTCTACGTAAGTGAACTTGTATCAATGAACCGTGAAAGGGGTCGAATAAAATCCTAATCCTTAATAAGTTCATAGTGAAATAGTTCTTATCCTGCAAAGCTCTGTTCTGGACCGAAAGATTATAAAAAACTAATCAAATGCTGTCAAAAAACGTTTTTGGTTAAACATAATCTATTCATCACACACCATTATTGATCACAGTGTATGTGGCACTGTTGGATATCAGCATGTATGTGGTAGACATGACGTACCTGAAAATACATATAAAAGACGTAAAAACGTTTAATTTAAGTTTTGAAATACTCTTCATCTAGGAGAATTTTACTACAAATTTCAGCGATGACATATCAAAATCTTTCAATGAAGTACAAAATTAGATTCACTTCTGATGAAACTTACCAGTTAATTTCCAAGTACTGTTTCCTGAGGAACAACATAAAGGTGTCTCCGGGCATGACCCAGTACTTGATGGGATCGACCTCCTTAATAACACTGACGGTGAACATAAACCAGTCACCTGAAGCCGACTTCCCCATGTACATTCCTGGGTTTTTCATTCAGTGAAACTAGTATAGTAGGTATCAGCAATAAGCAGGAAGAGAGGCAACCAAGGCAGCTTGCAGAAATTGAAAATGTGGGATTATTCATTTGTATACCAAAGCATTTCATAACTAAACAAAGATGACAATACACTATAGATCAACAATTGCAGAAATACTCCAAATAAGTAAACTACAAGAAAGGAGAACCAATCACGGACCCTGATCTGATGCAAGAGAGTTGCGGATGAGCAAGACAGAAGGTTGTACGAAAATCCTGTCCGAGCTCTGTATCGGTAACAACAACCCGGCTGTTATCTTGTACCACGTGACACCTTGGTTGTACTTCTCCGTACTCAGAGTTATGTCCCATCCGTTAAACACCGTGATAGTGGTCCTGTACGCTGTAGTGAAGTTGGGTAATAGTGATATAGTGGTCCTGTACGCTGTAGTGAAGTTGGGTAATAGTGATATAGTGGTCCTGTACGCTGTAGTGAAGTTGGGTAATAGTAATGGTGGTCCTGTACGCTGTAGTGAAGTTGGGTAATAGTGATGGTGGTCCTGTACGCTGTAGTGAAGTTGGGTAATAGTAGGGTAATATTGGGGTAACACTGGGTTACAGAGGGGTAACACTTAATATAAAAAAGTAATCATAGTGGAGTGGTATTGGGGTTCGGATGGTTATGAAGTTGTCAGTTTCGCACAGGGACCATGGTCAAGGTATGTCATGTCAGAAGATTAGCTTGGTTGTTTGCTTAATGATTTTTGGCAGACAAAGCTAGCACGTTCGTTGGGTAAAAAGCATGATGTAGTGGGGCCAGCATGTTAGTGTTAGAGTTAGTTAAACAAGGAATTGAAGTTGAAACGTTCCGTGCAGTCCAATCTTCAGTGCAACCTTTATAGTAGATGGAAGAATGTACAAACTGTAACATACTTGTGGATTGATGAGACAGTGAGTACACCTTGTACACGATTGTGTTTCCGCCGTTGTCCGATAAATAGTACGTCCCTGATATCAAAAGTTACTAAGTTAACACTAAGTGGTGTTGTTAAATTGAGTGTTACTCAGTAACATTGACTGTTACTCAGTAACATTGACTGTTACTCAGTAACACTAACCGTTACTTATTAACAACCTTACATTGAATCACAAGTTGAATTTGTAAATGTTAAGAAAAAAGTACTAAGACATGATAGCAGATGTGGTAAATTTCGGAATCAATTTACAATTATCTACGTTAACCATCAATCTGCAAAAGCAACAGATTTGTAAAATATAAACCTTCAGTAGCTGAATCGAGCGAGACGATGATCAGTTTAGTGTCGAACAATCGGTAGGCACTGTTCTTGTCTGTGATGACAAACGTGTATCCTGCATGGGACTGTAATCAGAATAACTGATTACAATTAACTGGTGTACGGTAGGTTGAGGCCGTTTTTAGAGCAATTTTGGAATGAGAAACGGTATTTCTGAGAGGGGTCACAAACTCTTTTTGTGGAGTATCCTTTTACAGCGTCTGACTAATAAAAAGTCAGATACGGCCTATCAATATCAAGCAATGTTGTCAAGTGGTATGACAATTTGAGTTCTTGCCCTAGAAATACCATGCACTATTCAGGAGAATCTTTCCAATCTTGAACAAATCGGACAAAAGTCTGCCATATAAACTTTCCCATTGCCCCCAGATTTGCTGCAACCTGCAGAAAAACAATAAGGAGATACAGACCGTCGTTACGGGTATGTAGAATGGAAACGGGAGACAGATCTGTGAAAAGGGAGACTGTCGATCCCTCCATAGCGTAGAGGATTTCCTGTCTTACTGAAATGGAATTAGTTCTAGGGGGGATTGCTACTTAAAATAAGGCAAAAAAACTAAGAAACTAATCCAGTATATAAGCTTAATATAAGCTGTATCATGTTGTTTCTTTAAGCTGCCACCACCCCCTTCAATTGTAGAATTGTGTCTACTGATATAGGCTTCCTCATTACATGTTACAACTGAATGATGTCTAAAATAACTTTGCAATTCTGATCACATTACCGTACAATCCCTATTCCCATTATGGTGATTAGTGATTTTGTTATAGTTAACAAGTATTGTGCCCGATTTGTTGGGTCTCACGCGGGCGCTAAAGATTTCCATCTATCTTTTAGTTATGACTCTACCCTAACGTTTACATTAACGTACTCAATATCAATACGTCGTACGTTAAATGTGATATTGTGTATTTTTAACTACAAATGGTAATATAGACTATATGTTTTTTGACAGTAGTATAGATACCTTTTACCAGATCATGGCTCTTGCTGCTTGGTAAAATTTCTAGCCAATATCTGATGGCGATTGACATAATAATCGCAATTCAGTATCCTCACGTTTCTGTGGAGACAACGTCTAGCTAGTACAATTAAGTTTGACAATAAGTCTTCTTCATATTCATTGAGGAACATTGCCTCGTGCTTTACGGAGTTTTAATTCTGAGACCTGGTTCTCGCATTAAAGATGTACGTCTTACTACAGCTCTATTCAGAAACAATAATATGAGCCGTCAGGGCTGATTTTCAGCCACTTGGGCTCATATTTAATCAAATTGTTCTGAAGGATAGCAAATTCATGCCAACCAGGCAACAGTAAATTTTTGAGCAATTTATTAATTTGCTTCAAACGGACCATTTATCGTTCATTTGATAAAATCAATTGTCAGAAAATCAGTAACGGCACAAATGTTGAAATGCAGAATTGTAATGGATTGTGCAATAAAACTCGCAAAATGAGTTACTAATTAGAAACAAATCCACCTTACCTAGAATGAGATTATGCATCCTATTATCAGATATTACACCTTTAACAAGATAAAGCTTCTCATAAGTCAAACCTTAAAATTTCGAACAAAAGCTAATAAATAGTTTTTTCAGTGACAAGAGATTGATCTTATTACACCAAAACAGTTACTTTAAGACCCGCATTTCCAAGCACATGATTCACCAGAAATAATGCGTAATTAATGATGATGATGTCCGCACTCATCGCACGGATTAAAAATATTCTCAATCATCTGATAGTCATCACCACACTTATCTCCGCCCTTGGAAGGTCTAGGACTGTCACACTTCCTCAATCTCCTCCGCACACACTCTCCGTTTTTCCTGTGACAGTGAGGTTTATCCTCCCAAGCACCCCAGTTACCATCCACAGGTTCCCTCCCAGTACATTCCTGTTCGTTACATGGCGCCGTCTTCTCGTCGCCTCCCTCGTCAGTTTCACACTCGTAACCGCCCCTTCTAGGAGCGGGGTTGTTACACCTTCTGTTGGCCGTCATCACACCTCCTCCGCATCTTGAGCTGCACCTACCGTAGGAACCCCAGTCGCCCCAATTTCCATCAACCGGCTCTTTTCCCGTGCAAGCTTGCTCGTTACAGGGCAACTTTGTTTTATCATACCCTTCACAGTGTGCACCACCGTTACTCGGGGCAGGATCATCACACTTCCTCCTCGCTCTGATGAGACCTCCTCCACATCTTGAACTGCACCTCCCGTATGGTTCCCACTCTCCCCAGTTCCCGTCAGTGGCACAGTCCCCCGCCCAGCAGGACGTTGTTTCGGAAGAGTCCCCCGCGCATTCCAGGCCCCCGAATCGTGGAGCAGGGGCGTTACAAACACGCTCTCTTGTCTTGTTTCCGTCCCCGCAAGGCACATCGCACTGTCCCCACGGTCCGAACTCGCCCCAATTTCCATTTATAGGACATGGTTCAGTATTGCAATCCTCGGTTTCTTCTGCGTCACCTTCGCACTCGCTTCCCCCGTACGCTGCAGCAGGGCTATCGCACAGTCGGGTTCTGGTTAAGACGCCTCCTCCACAAGATTCCGAGCATTCACTCCACGGTCCAAACTCGCCCCAATTTCCGTCAACGGGGCAAGGTTCAGTATTACAAGCTTCTGTTTCCTCTGCGTCACCTTCGCACTCCAGTCCTCCGTACGCTGCAGCAGGGCTATTGCAAACTCTGGTTCTAGTAAGGAAGCCTCCCCCACAAGATTCCGAGCATTCACTCCACGGTCCAAACTCGCCCCAATTTCCGTCAACGGGGCAAGGTCCAGTATTACAAGCTTCTGTTTCCTCTGCGCTTCCTTCGCAATCTTTTCCCCCGTTAGTAGGAGCAGGGCTATTACATTCCCTGGTTCGAGTCAGGACGCCTCCTCCACAGGGGGCCGAGCATTCCGCACTCCAGGGTCCAAATTCGCCCCAGTTCCCATCCGCTTTACACATGAAGCCACACTCCCTTCGCCACGTATCTATCTTCTGGCAAGTCCTCAGGACTCCGCTTCGCATTTTATTTACGTCTTTTTTCTTGTCGTAAGGACAACCTAGGGTACCCTCGAATCCTCTTTTGGAGCACTTTCTCTCGTACTGCTGCACCAAGGTTTCCAACTTTCCAGTCCCCTCTTTGTCACATTTTCTACCAACCGTTTTGGGGTCTATCCGACCTTTTCCAGGTCCCCGTCCAGAGAGAACGGAACCCAGCACGGCCAGGGTTATCGTAAAAACTGGCAAGAGCTTCATATCTCTGATAAAGAAAAGTAGCAGAGATGTCAACGATATGGGGTGGTCAGAGATTTGAGACGGTTTTAATTTGGGTCCACGTTATAATATAGCGGTCTAAGACAACTCATCATTGAGTGAGGTCAGTTTATTTGAAAGTTGAACCACATGCAAGACATCGTAGAATACATGCCGCCAAAGGATATTGAACTGTTTGAAATTATTAATGCTATATCAAGTGCATAAAATATATATATATATATGATCAAGACAATAACGGCAGTGTAACAGTATAACTGTGATACTCAAATACTGAAAATAGGTTATTGACTGTTGCCGCGAAGATCGAGACGATGTCTGACATGGGATGAGATGAGACGAGACGTCTCAATAACTAATCTAGTTGGGGGGGGGGGGTGTGGTGCAGGTGCCGTTATTTGCACTTGTTTCTACATAGCTGTCTTCAGAATCAAGTTAGTGCTTTATGTTTGAGTTAAATTATTAGCCTAAGTAGGGGGCTTTGAAAAGCTAAAAATTTGGACTGCAGACTTTTTACAGCACCTTTAACCATAACTTACTTACTCTTAACTCTATAATTATATCTAATCCACAATACTCACTCTGACTAGAGAGTCTCCTCAGCTCGTAGATAAAGTAGGCTGTGTTCTGGTCTGTGGTCACCACAGCGCTGTAAGAACCTGGAATTTTACACATCTGGGAGTGTATTAGATGAATACAAATAACATGGACTTTCTTCTGGTAAAGGGATTCAGACTTAATCATTGGTGATTGAAACTTTATATTTAGTGCCAACAATAGTTGCCGTTTTAAACTCTGAATTGAAAGTTGAAAGATCCTTGTCGTGACTAGAACTGACAACGGAATTAAAAGTACCGTATAAGTGTTCCTGCATGCTGCTGATTGTCAAGCTCTTTCCGTTCATACTTACTATTACACCTGCCTCATTCAACTGTCGTTTATCTTCACCCTTGAACAAGGGACTAAATAAAGAAATGTCTATCGTACCGATAATTTGAAAACAGTGACGAAAAAATTAAGTTTGCGCCAAAGAAAACTTACATCAACAGTAATGAACCAGTTGTTCTTAGCCATTAAAATTTTGTTTTAACTGAAATATTCCACCCACCTCATACCATACAACTTCGGACGATTCTTGAGACAAACTCTCGACAACTATGACTAATTTGGCGCCGATCGGAACGTAATAAACGAAATTTGTACCAGCTGAAACACAATTGCAAATAATATAAGTCATCTACAGCAGCATGAACGTAGTTACGTTTTTATTTTTCAAACCGAAAAAGTGTAAACATGTTCCCGAAGAACGAACAATAAAACCGTAAATCAACAAAAACGTGCATGAAAAAAAACAGCCACGTACTGGTGAAGCTATGAACTGTAACATGAAACAAGTAGTTCCGACTTCTCCCCTCAGCGTAGTACAGTCCAGCTAAGTAACCTCCCAATCTGTTGAGTGTCAGTCCTCCCACGTGCACGCTCGTGTCTTTGTCTAAGTCACGTGAGGTTTAAGTTGCTAGGGTAGCTTGGTTGCTTGGGTAACTTAGTTGCTAGGATACGGAAGTTGCTAGGGTAAGAAGGTTGCTGGGGCAAAAAGTTGCAAGGTTTATAAGTTGCAAGGTTTATAAGTTGAAAGGGTAACAAAGATGCTTTATAGGGTAACTACGTTGCTAGGGTAACTTAGCTGCTAGGGTAACTAAGCTGCTAAGGCCGCAACTTAGCTGCTAGGGAAACTAGTTATAAAGTGTAGTACCGCTTCTTCTACAAGTACTATCTCTTACTCTAAACCAATCCTGAGATCAGACCAGTTTACTATTTCAAACTTACCAGATTGAGTGATTCTCGTAGCTCGATTATCTACTATTCTCCACCAAGTAACAACGTCTTGTGCAGATAACGTTAAGCTTAGCCCTTCAAATCCTGTCATACAGCAACATTACAAAGAACATTCCAGAAAATGTGTTTTGTTGTTATTATTTAACTTGGTGGGCGGAAGTGATCATTATCACTAATTTAAAAAACAAGACTAAAAACGACAACTAATTTAATTCAAAGGTGTTAGGCACTCCTTGAAAAAGTCAAAAAATCTACTTCCAAAGTTACCAAGAATTGAGAAAGTTAAGCCATAACAAAAACATATCCCTTATCAGCCGTACAACACCCAAAAGATGAAACAATGAAACATACCATACAAAGATATCTGTTCAGTGGGAAGTTTGAAGCCGTGAACCCTCCAGAAGAACAGTCCCCGGCCTGGCAGCTGAGCCACGTACACTCCTAGCAAGGAGGAATAATAATTAATAAAACGTTATTTAATTTTCAAACTGTTATTGTCTTTCAATCAGCACTCAGCTGAATAATGATAGGGTTGTACTGAAGATTAAAAGATTGGACTAAAGATTGAAATACCCTGATCGCTGGGTTGGAAGTCTCTCAGAGACAGAGAGTTCGAGGTGACCTGGTACTTTCCCCCGCTGCCGGAGAGAGCGGATACTTGATTACCAGACACCCGGTACCACATTCCCACCACATGTTCCATCACCATGGTGATCCTGTTTCCATACACGTGCCAGGACTCTTGGCTTAGAACTATGAGATGAACTGATTAATTTTGAAGTAAATTTTCTTATTTATAAATTCTGGAAAGTAGTTCGTAGTTTGAATTACGTTTGATTAATCTTGATTTAGGATGATTTATGTGAGCATTACACAACCTCATGTCTATCAAATTTTCCAAGGAACAACTATACATAAGGGTTAGCCGGGAAAGCGGACCAACTGATCCCAACTCAGTGACCAATCGTCATTGCATATTGCTCACGTACAACATTTCGTGTAAACGTCAATGTACATTATCCGATGAGATAAGACAAGAAGAATACTAAAATAAAGAAATAAAACCAGGAATACAACTACCTAGGTTGTGGGGGTAGACCACATAGAAAATCTGACCCACTACAGCAGATTGTCTGTCGCACTCAACGTAGAAGAGGCTGACGTCAGTGTACGTGTCGGCGTTAACTGTCAGTGTCTTTCCACCGTCTAAATATTGAGATTTACTGTTAACTGTCAGTGTCTTTACACCGTCTAAATATTGAGATTTACTGTTAACTGTCAGTGTCTTTACACCGTCTAAATATTGAGATTTACTGTTAACTGTCAGTGTCTTTACACCGTACTAAATATTGAGTATTTACTGTTAACTGTCAGTGTCTT